>WJSH01000972.1:76934-114938 GCA_009757365.2 Lepidium campestre | reverse complement strand
GTTGTGTTCTTGGATTTTTCTTCAAGCTTCTATTACACATGGGACCGTGTAATCTAAGTTTGGGGGGGAGTTCAAGTGTGTTTAACGTGTTTATTTTGTTCTTAGTTTCTCTTTTGCATGCTAGATCATTCATTTCATCTATGACATATAAATAAAAAAAATTGAAAAAGTTTTCAAAAAAATCGCAAAAATAGAGTGTCATTGTAGTTGCATTCATTTAGAATTGTATTTAGGATTTCATTGGGGATTAGGATGAGTTTGCCTTGTAAGTTTGCTGCTTTAAATTGATGAGTTCAGTGCCCTCGTTTCTAGTTGTTTGATGTTTGCTTTATTTGCTTGAAAATGAAAACTGAACCATGCTAGGAAGATTTGAATTGAGCTTTACGCATATGCTGAACCATGTTATTAGTTGCAGCCATTCCTTATCTAAGTGAGAACCTAATCTTGAATGTTTAATTATTGAGCTTATGCATTGATTGAGAGTTTGTGGATAAAAACAAAATATTTGGATTATCTTTCTCCATTTGCTTTGCTACCTTGCTAATCCAAATAGAATCTTACCCTTGCCCAAGCCTTATTTCGAAACATGTGTTGTTTGTGTGTGAATGTGAGACCTATTTCGGAATTGCTTGGTATAAGGTGTTAGGTGGAAGCCGACAAAGGTAGGAATTCATGTAGTTTTGATCCACTATTTTTGGGTCAAATAGGACTAGGCGGATTTGTTCTTGGGTGTTGATTGCTTGTGTCTAAACATTGGGAAAGAAAAGCTCATGGTGAAAAGATTTGGTTGAAAAGATCTTAGGAGAGAAAGGGTAAAAACCGAAAAAAAGAGAAAGAAAGAAAGGCTAGTAAAGGTTTGGTTGTGAAAAAAAACTAAGTGCATATGGTTCTGGGCAAAGAAATAGCAAAAGGGCAATGAGAAAAATCAGAAAATAAGCCTAAGAAAAGCCAAAAAACAGAAAAGTGTTGAGCCATAGTTTGTAATCCCCAACCCGCTAGCTAAGATCAAAAGAATGTGGAACCCCTCTCCTAAGCAAAAACCGAGAAAAGCTTCATTAAAATATGATTCTTACATGAGTTTATAGCTAAAAAGAAGAGCATTGTTCAAAAAGGGTAGTTTTAGGTTCAGATTTTGGGTAGAAATCTTTAGGCTCGAGTGAGACATTTGGGCGTCTGGGGTAGATGAATTCTTACCTTTGTATTCATTTGTTGGAGCTCACTTTTAGCGTTCTACTAATGCATTTTTCATTTTCATGAGTAATCCTTGCTATATATTGATGTATTTACTACATGAAAGGGGTCATTTTAACCTCTTAACCTTACCCTTGGCCAAACAAGTTTTCAATCAATGTGTAGGTTCAATTCACGGTTACAAATGAATGAATGTAAAAAGGAATGGCTAATGTGATAGCTTGTGTAGGTTGTGAATGAAGTTTAAGTTGAATCATGATTTGTATGGCTAGCGTTTTCTGAGTATGGTTTTCATGGTTAGCATCCTAGAAATAGCAACAAGGACACTGAATTGATCTTCTAATGCAGCAAGTTTTGGTTCTGAATCCCCACTTTCAAACCTCTTCTCCAAGCTTGTTCTTATATGTTTGCTTGAGGGCAAGCAAAGGATAAGTTTAAGGGAGTTGATATATGTGTATTTTAACTAGTTTTAGGACTCTTTTACAATCCTTTTTACACGATTTTTCATTATGTTTTGCTTCATTTTAGGATGGTTTTTGCTTTATCTTGCATATCTTGCATTTGCATTGCATACATGTGATTTTAGGTACTTGGCGAACGAATTGGGAGCAATCTGGACATAAAGGAGATCGTGACATGGGAGCTGAGTGTTGGAGATAGCTTTGGAGAAAGGAGGAAGGATTATGGGCATGCTCGAGTGGATATGGCCGTGCACATGAATTTGGACACCACGTTCGAGCGTTTGAGGTCGAGCCAGAGAAATATAGAGTGAAAGACTTGTCTCGAGCCAGACACTCGACCGCACCTGGTCGAGTGGACCTACATGAACGTTGATTTTTCTATTTATGTTGAATTTTGTAACTAGGGTATTTTGGGAATGAGGTATAAATACCCTCCTTAACCCATTTCATTTTCTGGGTTTTTACGTTTTTTGATGAGTTTTGAGTAGATCCATTAGTGTTCTTTCGGAGATGTGGTAGATCTTGGTAGATCTAGGGTTTTCTTGTTTGCTTATGTTTAAATATGATAGATCTCTTCAGTTTAGATGGTTTTAATGCCTATTTCTTCTTGATCACTAGAGATTTGATTAGAGGCATTTCTCCACCTACCAAGTGTTTGATGAAATGTCTAACTTAGTCTAAACTTGAGATATTCATACCTAACTCAAGGGATTGATTGTTTTGTATGCTTGATTGAGATCATTTGTCATGAGAATGAATTTGATTGCTTTAAACCTATTGTCTAGAGATGATTTCTGAATGGTTTGTTAAGTAATCAAGAGATCCCTAGCTAAGCCAAGATCGATAACCTCATTCCTCAAGAGCCCTAGCTTTCCTTATTGCTTCCTTTTGCTTTCATTTGCTTTGTTCGTTATCTTATTGTTATTGTTGGTCTTTGTGTTATGTTCTATTGCTTTACCTTGTTTATTTCGTTTTGTTTCACTAGGTTGATAGATTTCATCACTTGATTGGCTTGGATTAGGTTGATCTAGTGTGTTCTAAGTGTTAGCATCTTCACCTGATTGGATTGATACTTATTATACTGCAATGATATGATAGTGTGATAGGAATTGCTAAGTAGTAAAATCCTACTATCACATAGTTCACCGCCTTTTGATTAACAAGGAAAACCTTGCTCAGTTTGTCGATCTTATCATTGAGCTCCTTTAAACGGTTATTATCCCAATTTGAATCTCTCATGTTTCGATCATAGTCTCCTCCATAACATGCATCACTTTGAGCCAAATTCTAAATCAGCTGCTCTCCTTGGACTGTCGTGAGATTAGCAAAACAGCCATAACTCGTCGTGTCTATGTAAAATCCCCAAAAACAGATTAACCGGTATTGTTCAAGGATTACTCTATGGAAAATCCCCAAAAGATTCTCCTTAGGAACACCGTGATGAGGGAAGCTCCTTATGTACTCTTTAGGCTTTTTCCCAAGCTTCATAGAGGCTTTCATTTCCCTTTTACTTGAAGGTAGTAATATCATTCCTTATCTTAGCGGTCTTTTGGTTAGAGTAGAACTTGTTTATGAACTCCTTCTTGCAATCCTCCCAAGTGGATACCAAAACAGAGGGAACATTCCTCTCCCATTGAGCTGCCTTGTTCCCAAGAGACAAGGGAAACAAGATAATTTTGACTGCATCCTCCGGCAATCCAGTTATCTTAACCATTCTACACAGCCGCTCAAATTGATCAAATGGATCCTCCAATGGTAGTCCATTATATCGTTGGTTCTGCGCCTTGTTGATAAGGCTTGATTTAACCTCGAAGTTGTTGGCTGCAATTACGGGAGTAGGAATTCCAGTCTGCATAGCTCTAAGATTAGGCTCGTCAAACGCCCAAATGGGTCTAGCAGCTGGCTGTCCAAAGCCCGTAAGTGGATGTTGAACCCCAATACCATGAACACCTCCTTGTTGAGGTACTTCAACTCTTACCCCAGCTGGGTCATTGCCTTGGGTTTCCATAGCTAGGCGTCTCAAGTGATCCTCACGTTCTTTATCCCGTATCTCTCTTGTAGCTCTTCTATTCGACTTTTCAAATGCGTCAACTTCCAAAACACACTCAAGAAGGTCTCCTCGATGGCTTCGTAGCTGCATACACCTTCAAGGTAAAACAAAAGAAAAACAGAACGAGATGTTAGTAACCAAATGAAGTAAAATAAAAACTAGTCTTAAGCTGAATCTTAAAACTAATTGCTAATTGCTTAGATTCCCGGGCAACTGGCCAATTTTATGTTTGCTTTTAACACTCAAATGAACCAACAAATGCAAACAATTATCATCGAAAGCATTTGAGGTTCAAATCCGCAAGGAACCTAGAACTAACACATTAGAAATATTCAATCCTAACTCAAGCTAGAGCAATCAATTTTATGAGATGAAACTGCAAACAATTCAACCTAAAACAGGAACTGAAAATAAAATAAAACAAGGACCAAACAAGCTACTACTAACAAGATAAAACATAACAAAACTCAAACACAAAATAGAGCAACAAACGAAAACAGAGCAAGTAAACTAGGACAATCGATTTAAGAGTTATGGGTTCAATGATAAGGCAATCGACTTCAAGGCAAGATAACTAACCAATGATGCTACGAGAAATAATTAAGCTCATCCTAGGACATGAATCACTCAAATGGATCAACCCACTTCCATGGCATTGTCCCCTAATTCAATCAATCAATTAGTTAAACTTCCATTTGCTAATTCATAAACCAAACAACATTAAGATCAAGTTTACTAAGGCCACTAATCACCCTAACTTCATTTTCCAATGGGTAGGGAAGAAAAGCTCATAAAAAGGGTATATAGGAAATTTCATCAAACACCTTCTGGGCAATAAAACTCTTAGCATCTAGATTTCAAATGATCAAGTTGAAACTAGCATTAAACTCACCCCAAATGAAGGAAACAACAATCCTAAGCATCAAAGATCAATCATTAAACCCTAGAGTCTACCAAATTATCAAATCCATAAGAAGACTACTCACACATAATTAAAGAACACAAAGAAAAAGAAAGACAAATAAAGATAAACATAATGAGATAGATAAGAGAAAAGGATAAGAGATTCTTCAATAGATTGAAAGGATTGATCCAAGATGAATCATCCAAAGAAGTCTCCAATATCTTCTCTCTAAACTCTCTCTCTAAGTGGCTGCCTAAGATAATGATAAAAGATAAGATAAGATTTTTATCTCCCTTGAACATAATGGTTTTAATTCACTAAAAACGAATCCGGGTTGACCCAATACAAATTCGGTCAAACCAACTTAATTAAATTCGGGGCCGCGAAACCCAACTTAATTAAATTTGGGGTCGCGGCGTCGAGCTCATGGGGTCGACCTCGGGTGATTTCCAAAAGCAACCTGTGGTGGCCGCAGCGAGAAATGAAAATGTCGTGGCGAGAAATCATGGCCCGTGGAGAGAAATGCTGTCGTCGAGCTGATCTAGTCGGGCTAAGGTCGACAGCCTGGTTAAATCATGAAAACGTGCCCCAGGTGAAGAAAACGTGCCCGCGGACGAGAGAAAGTACGGCCATGGGTCGAGAGTCGTGTGTTTGTGGGTCGAGAAAAAAGTGCCCGATGGATCAAGACCTGGCGTCGGCTTGGATCAGTCGAGTAGGAGGTTGAGGTCTGAGAACTTCCCGCGATCAGATACTGTGGGCGGCCGTGGTCGAGATCATCACGTCAGCCTTGAGGTCGACGGCCGCGACTTCCAGAGGGATTTTTACCATTTTTCTACCCTTCTTTAAACCAAATTCATTTCTTGATTGTAAGTTCCATTCCCAAACCTCCAAAGTCTAAAGTAAGCTCCAAAATCACCTAAAAAGACTCAAAAGACTGAAAATATGAGACTCGACCTATTTAGGACTCTAAAATCCAAAATGAATAGAAATCTACACTAAAATGTGAATGCATGAGCCTTAGATGATGAAATTGAGCTAAAATATGCATGAAAAACTAGTAAATAATGAGGTATATCATCTCGCGAGGAGTCGACGTTTAAAATGACACTTTTGTTGGCACCGCTTCGATTAACCCTCTGCTGCCATAAATTTGAAATTGCTTCATTAATTGGCTCACTTCTTCATTGCTAAAAAGGCATGCTTTTTGTTCTCTGCATTCTTCTTCTCCTTTGCTTTTGTTTTGCGATTTCGCTGGAGGATTACCTAGTTCCGCCGTAGATTTTGGTTTCTGGGAATCTCTTATCTGCTTGTGAGATGGATTTGTTGAGTTTGAGCAGAGAAGTTAGGATGAGGTGCAAATCTAGTGAAGAATCTGGGTCCCGTGATGAAGACGTTGTATCTCTGTCATGTTCAGTAGATACTCAAGCAGCCTCTCCGTCGCGAACCTCCGACCCACCGAGTCAGGAGCGTCTGGGTTCAGACGCGATGGTTAGGGGAGACGATGGTGCGATGAGTCACGAGGTCAGTCGTGGTATGGTCGGAGAGGATAAATCCATGTGGGCTCTTTTCGACGAATCTCTTGAGGAGGAAGGTATTCCTCAGGAGATTTGGGCTAAGCGGCGGGCATGGCTGGACGGTTTACCGGTTGAGCGGTCGAAGAGTACTTGGGAATCACTGAAGGTGTTGTCAAAGGAGTTTGGCTTCCCGAGTGATATAAATATTAAGCCTCTAAATACGTATGAGAGATCGTAGACGCCGTTACGCGGACACATATGTCTCTACGAATCTTACTTCAAGCGTTGTGGCCTTTGGTTTCCATTACCGCTGCTCTTTGTGGTGTAATGTGAGAGGAGGCTGACATCTTTTTCACAGCTCTCACAATCTGGTGTGCGGAATATCGTTACCTCGCTGATATTGGGTGCCGAACTTGGTTAGTATTTTGACTGTCGTTTTAATTGCTAACCTGATTTTGTTTGTTGTAGAAGAGCACCGCCAGACACCTCCAACAAATTTCAGCGAGGATATCGAGCTGCTACAAAGGCAAGGACGTGTTGGAAAGTGAACTACTGGTGGATGGGGGAAAAGCGGCGACAGGTCGGGATCGCGGAAGGTGCGATGGGGTCTGCCACCGTGGTGAATGACACCGAGGACATGCTTCCTAAGAAGGGATGAGTCCGCCGATTGTGACGCCGGTTGGGACTCATGTCGGTGGTGTGGATGTTGTTGCTTCCATAGAACGGCGGCATGAGATGGTGGGATCAACAATCAAGACCGCATGCACCGCTAAGTCTATAGATGCCGAGGAACGTCACCCTACGAAAGGGATTACCACTCGGAAGAGAGTTGGGAAAAGACTACAACTCGAAAGAGAGTTGGGAATGACGTAGCTGCTTAGCCGGCAATGAAGAAGGTGAAATCCTCTGAGAAGTCGGTTTCTGAGTTTGACTTCTCGTATGAGGGAACCGGGCCGTTAATCGGCGACAAGGAGAAATACACCCAGCTTTTGTGATATATGCGGCTGACCTCTGCCGAGTTGCATGAGCCGAGTCGCATAATTGGGAATGAGGTGTTTCGGGACGCCGCTGTGCAACATGTTGGGGTGAGAATTGGTTTTTCTTAATTTTTTGATCGTTCTATATTAACTCCCTCTTTTTTTTTGACAGATGGGTGGGTATCTATGTCGGCTGTCGGCGCATTATGAACAATGCATTTGTGAAGCCGCCTTGGCAACTACATACGACAAGCAGATTACTACCTTGACGGCAAGGGCCGAGGCAGCTGAAAAAAAGCTGAAGGCGGCTGAGTAAGAGGTGGTGGATGAGTGCGGACTGATGGCGAAGGTTGATGCTGATATAATGGCAGCTATGACTCAGGTTAGCGAGTTGGAAGATCAGGTGAATGCGGCATCGGTCGCTCAAAATCTGGTCAAAGGAAGCTATAGCAAAGAAGAGGTCAGACGACACAAGTTGGAGGAGCAATTGGATAAGTTGGAGGCTACCTGGAGAGAGACCGACGAGGAGAAGTTTCGTCATCGGCCTTGGAGGAGCGTTTGGCGAGGATAGCCAAGCGTATTGAAGATTTGTTTACGGCGCAGAACCCCTTGCTCTCGGCTAGGGCAAGTGAACGGGGCTTATGACGTGGTTGAAATGATGTGGAAAGCTGGGAAGGAGGTGGAGATTTGTGATGAAGGTCACGCAGGACAAAGCACGGTGGTCGAAGATTTTTGACGACCTTGTTTTCACTGAGCTTCGTCCAGGAGACTTGAGTGCGGCTTCTCTTTGACCGAGTCACTCAGTCGACCCTGCCCCTGAGTTTGGTCAGCTCCGTATTCCTCCGCACGATGAGGACGGTCTGTAGCAGGATCAACCTGATGATAGCGGTGGCCCGAGGAGCGATGCATGAGTTGTTTATAGGTCATTGCATTCGCCATAGTTTATAATGAAAATAGTCTAAGCTCGACATCCTCATTTTATTAATGAATTTTTCAAGTCTCAGCTTGGCAGGATTTGTTCGAGTCTTAGCTTGGTGTCCTTTTTTTAATGAATTTTGCGAGTCCTAGCTCGACATGATTTGTTCGAGTATGAGTTCGGCATCCTTTTTTCTATTAATGAATTTTGCGAGTCCTACCTCGGCGGGATTTGTTCGAATTTGAGCTCGGCATCCTCTTTTTTTTTTATTAATGAATTTTGCGAGTCCTAGCTCGGCTGGATTTGTTCGATTCTAAACTTGACATTTTTTTTTTGAATTTTGCTAGTTTTGTTCTCGGCATGGTATATTAGTGAATGAAAATAGTATTAATATATAACTGCGTCCAAAGGCTGCCTACGTACCCCGTAGTGATCAAGCCTATCATTGTTATATTTTTGCATTACAGACGTTTACTGCAATTAAAATGGTGATTGAGTATTGACGCACCGTAGAGGTTTCCTCGGCTAGTGGTTGAACCTTTTTAGGTTCATCGAGTTCCAGCAGCGCGGGATTGCGTCACCTTCCATTGTAGTGAGCTCGAATACGCCGAGGCGAACGACTTTGTTGACTATGTAGGGGCCTTCCCAGTTCATGCCTAGTTTTCATGCGTTTAGCTCGGCTGTATTCTCGAAAACGTTTCATAGAACTAGGTCGCCCTTGAACCTTGAAGTTATAATATTTGGCCACTTGTTTCCGATACTTCTAGACCTGTAGACGTGTGAGTTCCCTGTTTTCTTCGAGATCGTCTAAGCTATAGGCGAGGACCTCCCGGTTTCGTTCTGGTCCAAGGAGAACTTCTTTCTGCGAATGTTTCGGATGCTTAGTTTGGCTGGGACCATTGCTTCAGTGCCGTAAGAAAGAGCAAAGGGAGTTTGGTCGGTTGATGTGAGGGGGGTCGTTTTGTTCGACCAGAATACGCCATCGAGCTTGTCGGCCCAAAGACCTTTCTTTTCTTCTAGTCTCTTTTTGAGGCCGCCGACAATTTATTTGTTTGTGGCCTCTGCTTGGCCATTGCCTTTAGGGTACCTAGGCGTTGATTTGTTGAGGTGTATATGTGACCGTGCACAGAATGCTTCGATGTGAGCCAGATGAATTGGGCGCCGTAGTGTATGACTATTTTGTAAGGGAGGTCGTGGCGGCATATAATGTTTATCCAGACGAACCCCTCGACGTCCCTATCCTTGATGTTGGCAAATGACTCCTCCTCCACCCACTTAGTGAAGTAGTCCGTCATTACCAGCAGGAAGCACTTTTTCCACGATGGAGAAAATGGTCCCACGATGTCCATTGCCCAGTAAATAAATGGGCACGACATTGCTCCGCTGGTAAGGTATTCTGTTGGGATGCGATTCAGTGGTGCATGCTGCTAACATTGTTCGCACTTAGCGGCATGGGCATTACAATTAATTGCCAGAGTGGGCTAATAATATCCGAGTGTTTCGGCATTTTGCGCTAACGACCTCCAAAGTGGTTTCCACATGCTCCTTCGTGGACTTCTCGTAGAACCCGCTGTACTTTGTTAGGGTCGATGCAGCTAAGGCGGACGCCATTGATTGTTCGTCGATAGAGATAGCCATCCATATCTAGGTATCGTGATGCGCGCGCTTTGAGGTTATGTGCAGCCTACCTATCCGCAAGGGTCGTGCCGTCGTTGATGTAAAGGAGTATCTCGTGACGTTTCTTCGGGGTTTTGATTCGCTGTGTCTGGTTGTGCTGGTTCTTCGTGTGGGGTGTTGTTGGGATGTATTCTGAGGTAGTCGCCTTTTTTGAGTTCAATGCTTAGGATATCGATCATGTCAACTAGGATGATCCGTCTCTGAGTGGGATATGACGTAGAGGCCAGTGCGGCAAGGGCGCCTGCGGAGGAGTTGTCGCTGCGTGGTATTTCAGTAATCAAAGGAGGGATGGTGAACACTTCGGTGAAGTTTTGAACGACGCGGAGGTATGCATCCATTTTATCGTTTTTGGCCTTGTAGGTGTTGGCATATTGGTTCACAACGAGTTGAGAGTCGCGAAAGGCGTCGACTATTTTGGCGCTGAGGGTTTTCGCAAGGCGAAGTCCAGCAATGAGAGCTTCGTACTCGGCTTCGTTATTGGACTCTGGGAAGGCTAGGCGGAACGACTACTCAAGGATCTCGTTATTCGGCGACTCGAGTCATACTCACAGGCCTAACATGTGTCGTGCTGCTGAGCTGTCTATGAATAATGACCATTTCTTTTCTTCTTGGTCCGTTGGGACGAGTTCGGGGGCCAGCTCTACTATGAAATCTGCCAAGACTTTTGATTTTGCCGCTGTGCCGCCTTTATACTCGATGTTGTACCCGCTGAGTTCTATGACCCACTTTGTCTGTCGCCCGGACTGGCTCGAGTTGTGCAAGATCATATGCTACGGATGGTTTGACATCAGCATAATGATGTGAGATTGGAAGTATAGGCGCAATTTTTGTGCCGCCATGACGAGGGCTAAGGCGAGCTTCTCCTTATCATGATTCTGCTCCATCGAAGGCTTTGCTGACTTAAAAAATTGGTTTTAGTTCTCCTCGGTCTAGTGATATGTTGACACGACGGCTTTCATCATGTGGATCCACGGAGTACCAAGGATAATGTTATAAATACTGGGTGCGTTGATGACATAGAAAGTTACCCAGCGCGTCATTCCGGCTACGTGGATGGGTAGATTGATCATTCCCATTGTTGTGAGCGTCTTTCCATCGAAAGCAGTGAGGGGTTGGTGGTCGGGTCTCATTTCGAAGTCCTGAAGGGCCATTATGTCCAAAGTGTCCTTAAATAAAAGGATGTGTGTAACGTCGCAGTCCACTATCTGGAGTTTCACCACTAGCGGGTCGTTATGTGGTTGAAGGAGACCTTCAGCTTGTGAATATTATTGCGTCGTCGAAGCGAGGTTGTTCATCCGATACGGTCTGTTATGTGTCTGCTCTCCTTTTATAGTCTTCGATTGATCGGATCGAGTCATTGACGTTCATAAAGCCCCCATGATCATGCCGCAAAATGATTATGCCGGGCCTAGCTCTGCCTCGTCTTCGCAAGGTCTCTTTGGGGGACCAGATAAAACCACCCTAACATCCTCTTTCTTGGTGTCGGGTACATGTCGGCTTGCTGCGGCATCCTCCCTTTGCTGAGCGTTCGCTGCTGGTTTGGTTGCCGCTTCTTCGGCTCCGGGGACCTCACCCTTTTGGTATTTCTTTAGTAGAAAAGTTTTGAGGTCTCAGCATCTTTCAATTGGGTGTCCGGTTCTTTTATGGAATTCGCAGTACGACGCGACCTTGGCCTTATTGTCGTCTCTATGCCACGTGTTCATCCATTGTTTCTGGGATCGGATGGGAGTTTTCTCTTTGGCTTTCGGGTCCGCGCCCACGAAGAACGGCGCTTGCTTTTTCTTATAATCTTTGTTGAAGTGCTGACGAGGTTCCTGGCGTAGCGATGGGCGCTAGCGACCTTTCTCTCCTCGATTTTGGCATGCATCACCACTCGGTGCAAAGCATCTTCGAGGATCTTGGACGACGTAGTTTCAGGTCTCTTTTCACCTTGTTGGACTCGTAAAAGTTGTTGTTTCGCAGAAGCTCCACGACATTATCATCGGGTATCGTTATACGTGCGGAAACTTCAACAAAATCTGCCAAGGAATGATCGAAGCGTTTTGTTGGTCCCTTGGATCATGACCTTTAGGTCGGCGGTTGACGAGGTTTGCTGAATGTACATGGAGTAATGCTTGAGAAATGCCGTGGTGAGTTGTTGATAATTGTCAATAGAATACAGCTCCAACTTAAAGAACCATCCGATAACGTCACCGGCCAGACTCTTGACAAAGAGTTGACATATACCAGCGTCTCTTTCTTCCAGGGAGAAACGTGTTCAACCGGTCGCGATGTTAAAGGCTGTGAGGAAATGCCGTAGATCCGCCTTTCCTTCTTATACTAGACACTTGGTCTTTGTGTCCAGCTTGACGGAGATATTGGATAGCCGGAGCAAAAAAGAAGTGTTATGGGTTTCGGAGAGTACTTGATCGAGTTCTGGTGCCGAGCTCGTGGCTTGATGGAGTGTCGAGTGCATGGTCTCCACGGTGTGCTTTAGGGATGTGACTTTTTCCTTTTCTCGTGCTTGCTCGTTTCCCGGGATGGGTGTGAGCTTATGGGACAACGGCATTCTCAATGGCCTCCTGGACCCGGGTGAGTTTCCGAATAACATCCGGTTTAACCGGGCCGTACTTGGATAGTCTTTGATGCTGGCTATCTGTTCTTGATAGAGGGCATGCGCCGTAGTCAGAGCTTCCAGACGTCTGATGTTGCTTGGTTCATCAATTCCATGCGTTCTAGCATGAACTGGAGGGGGCTCGCCGTATCACTCGGGAGACTGACGTGTGGCCTTAGAGCTATTGGCTCCAAATGCTGTGGTCGAGCTTCGGGACCGGCGATGATGGTTGTTGCCTTTGACATTGGAGTCATAGGAGAGTTCTTGGGAGGAATTGCTGATCACATTTGTCATTACGTTGAGAATAATCTAGTCCCCACAGACGGCGCCCACTGTTTGAGAGGGATTTAGCACAAGATTATTGATATATAACAATTGTTGTATTGAAGATGTGAGTTTGATTGTTCGATTGAGAGACAAGGTGATACAAGTTTTTGTCTAGTGAGAGAGTCTAAAAAACATGCCTTTAAAAGAGTAAAAACGACTTTCTTTTATAGGCGAAATGAGAATAGTGCCACATCCTCGGCGCAGGTGACGCGTGTCAGCTACTAGGAGTAGTTTGGCATACTCGGTAAGTTATGCTGACAAAGTCATTATGCTCGGCGCGGCGGATCTTCGTGGTTGGTGAACTAATACTAGTCTGCATTAAATGTGTGAAATGTCAGTGTATGGAGGCGAGCACGGCGGAGCTGCAGGGTTGGTAAACCTGATCCTAACTTGCATTAAATGCGGGCAGGTTGAGAATGAATGACCTTTGACGCATTTTGATGGGCCGCGACATATATATGACTTAAGGAGAACAAGGCCTTCCAACTGAGATTACCGAGGTGGGCTCGTAAGGTCAGATGGGCCGGACAGAATGTGAGGCCCAACTCCAACAAGGTTGAGACTTTTCAATGTGCGTTATCTTTGCTTGCCTTGATAAGAATATGAAAAAAAACTAAGGTGTTACCGCCGACAATAGGTGTGTATTCTTTTACTACTCAATATGCTTATTGGTTTTGAACCAGAGAAATTACCATGAATGTCATAAATAGTTTTGTCAAGATTCAGAAGCCCCATTGATTTTGTACATTTCTCCCCTTATTAAAGGCTTTGATCTCCATCTGTGAAGGTAAGGTCATAGAAAGATAATACATTTTCTTTGAAAATGATCATTGATTACTCACTGTGTTTTTCGCCAACTGATATCCAAGTGCTGTCTCTGAATCAGGTTAAGCACAACATATGACGAAGTTAAAGTCTTTCCCATTTCTGCAGCTTAAAAAATCTCTTACAGGTGGGGTTTTTTAAGTATTTATAACAATTTTTTCTAACGCTAATATTTTTCTAATTACTTATTGTGTCTTCTTTCATGTGGCAGTACTATATTTTTGCATATATAGACGCCCCAAACTATCAAAGATTAAAGAATTTGCACATCATAAGTATTGGTGATCTTGTACATTAAGATTTAAATTTCACAGGTCTAGCTTTAAACTTGGGAATCTTTGCCAACATCTCTCCCTCAAGTTCCGCACTACTCTTTACTCTGAAAGGATGAGCTCATTGGGGATGTCACAAAGAGTTGAAATGCAATTCAGAGTCTTGACAAAAAGTTTATAGAACCATCCATGTAAGCAAGCATAATAAACCTTATGTTTTCCTTCTCATTATGAGTTTGTTGTGAGAAAATGGCTTAATGATTGTGTTTGCTTCAGTAGGAGTAACTTCTTCTTTCTTGGTTTCACAAAGCTTTGATTGTGAAGAAATAGTTGTCAAAATTTTGGAAACCGAAATGGCCGAGACCGACAAAAACTTCAGCTATGACCACAGCGGTTACGATGACGGGAAGTAGCAACAGTAGATCGAATAAACGAAGAGTTTCGGTCGTGGGATTGAATAAGAAGAGTATATCAGGTGTTAACCGGAAGGTTCGTGTTCTCGGCCTGTTAGTTCCTGATTGCGGTAAAGAATTCGTACCAGTGATTCTAGAAAAAGCAACATATTACATCCAAGTTCTGGAAATGCAAGTCAGAGCAATGAACGTTCTAGCTCAACCTCTCTCAAGCCACTCAACCTTCGTCATTTTGCTAATATATTATTCGTCTTCTGCCATGTACACCATAAACTCTCTTGATATATATTTGTATGTATATAAAATATTCAGTTTGAGACTTTTGAGTATTAATAGATTTAACTATATACTCTTCCCAACTGTTGAAAGAAGTTTAACAAAAGGTTTACCAATTTTTTTTTTTTTGATAAATTCTGGAATGAATACATTATTAGTACGAGCAATAAAGCTTTACCATTAGTGGTTGTGTTTACTTTAGTAGGTACTGATTATGCTTGCTCTTTACCCTTTACTGGGTTCACTTCTTCTTCTTCATTGAAGTTGCACATTATTTCTACCTTGAATGATCTCCTTGCTTTGATTTTAGGTACCGAAGCTACAAATAACAAAAGAAATATTTGAATCGAAGGTTGATTCTGCTCATAGAAACCGAATTTTCTCATAGATATTTCACTTCTCTTCTCAATTTTATGATAAAAAACACTAATCAACCTAAAATTGGGATAAAATCTCAAATAATGATAGATCCGAGAACTTGTTTCTTACTTTGTAGATAATAAGCTTGTTTCTATGTTTGTGATAATAAAAATTCTTTTTGCTCTTACTCTTTTTCTATAAAAAACTTGAACGATAGAAAAGAAAATAAATGAAATTTTTTTTGGAACAAATGAGGTGGTCCAACGGATTTCTCAACTAGGGTTTATTGATCAGAGAGGCGGCGATGATGCAGCAAGCGTTGACGGCGGCGGCACAAGATGGTGACGACGGTGGCGGTAGTGACGATTGATATACATGCATTTTGGCTTGATTTCATATATATTTTTACACTGGTTTAGGCACTTATGATTCATTTATTCTCATATTTTGACTAATAAGTTGCATATTCTTCATTTTAGAGTCTTAGAAGTGTTGTGTCGCATTATTCCATGTTTTGAGTTTTTTTTAGGTAATTTGGAGCTGATTTGGAAGCTGGAGTGTTGGAGGGGGATCCGAAAAAAGTGCTGCAAAGAACGGAGCAAAAAGGAGGAGACCGATCGGTCCCTTCTTTAGGACCGATTGGTCCCGATGCGCAGGAGAATTTTCCAGACGTTTTTTTGTTTAGTTGGACCTAATTGTTTAAGGCCCAACTCGTTTTTAGGGATCATGAAACTCTAAGTATAAAAGGGAAGAGCAGCCACACTTCTCTCCCATCAGATTTTAGATATGAAAAACTCTTCTTCTTCTTTTCTCGTTTTTCTCTCTTATTCTTCTTCTTTTTGTTGGACGATTTTTCTTCTCCCAGGATCTTCTTGTACTCAACTTTGGAGAAGTTTTTCTAAACCCTCTTTTAATATTAATTTAGTATTTCATTATGTTTTTCTCTATTGTTATTGTTTGTTTTGATTTCTCTATGTGTGAGTAATTCCAAGTCAAGTTTAGGGATTTTATAGGGTTTGATGAATGAAGGAAAGGAAGCTAGATAGGGATTATTTTAGGGTTCTTCACCTCTTGTAATATTAATACTTAAGTTGAATTGACCATTTAGCTTATGATCTATAGGTTGTTTAATGCATTGACAGTGATTGTTTAAAAGCCTGAAAAAGCAATTGGTGAGGAAAGTTTGTGAACATATCAAACCTGAACATAATGCTTGTCTAGAATTTTTACGACCAAATGAAATTAGGATTCTAGGCTGCTAGACAAAGTAGTTGATGCCGCGGAAGTGGATTAGCTATAAATTGTATGTTTTGAGTTTAAGACGGTTTTTATTGTTCCCTGATTTGTCGGTTTGAAACTTCCACTTGTCCTGAAGTTTGAGGATCGTATGGAGTAGTTACTTTGTGTTTCACACCATACTTCTTTAGGAGGGTCTCGAAAACCTTGTTGATGAAGTTGATTCCACCATCACTAATCACTATCCTTGGATCCCCAAATCTCGAGAAAATGATTATCTTGAAGAGTTTGATTACGACTTTGACGTCATTCGTCGGGCTGACGATGGCCTCCACCCACTTTGAAACGTAATCCACATCAACAAGTATATATACATTTCCATGTGAAGACAAAAAAGGCCCCATGAAGTCAATCTCCCATACATCAAACACTTCCACCTCCAAGATGAATTTTTGGGGCATCTCTTGTCGTCTTCCAATGCTTCCTTGGCATTGACATTCATTGCATCTTGAGATGAACTCATTTGCGTCCTTAAACATGTGTGGCCACCAAAATCCAGCTTGAAGAACTCGAGTTACTGTCTTGAAAGTGGCGAGATATCCTCCATAATTCTGACAATGGAGTAGAATGCCTTGTACTTCATTCTCATCCACACACCAGCAGAAAAGCTTGTCCTTACCTTGCTTGTATAGATATGGATCATCGCAATAGTATTTCAGCACTTCTCTATGAAACTTCTTCCGGTTGTAACCCTTTAGATCATATGGCTCTCTTCCACAAACTAAGTAGTTGACAAAATCCGTATACCAAGGCCCTTTCTCATCTGCCTTTTCTATTGCACAATTTCTCTTCGACTATCTCATTTCCCTCAAAGGCTGCTGTCAAGAACATCATATGCTCTTCCGGAAGTGACTCATCGATTGGTAGGCCGCATTCAACCCTAAGTCTTGACAAGTGATCGGTGACTCCATTCCCAAAGACTACGGCTAGAAACTCTTTTTTGGTTGTGGCGTACTTCACGTGAGCTTCATCCAATGTCCGACTTGCATAGTAGATCACATGAAGCTTCTTATCCTTCCTTTGTCTCAAAACTACTCCAACCGCGAAATCACTAGCATCACACATAATCTCGAAAGGAATTTCCCAATCCAGAGGCTGGACAATGGGTGCACTAACCAAGGCTTCCTTGATTCGGAGAAATGATTCAAGGTATTCTGCATCAAACTTAAACTCGACCTCTTTGCATAACAAACACATTAAAGGTCTTGCCATCTTTGAAAAGTCTGAGATAAATCGCCTATAGAAACCCGCATGCCCCAAAAAACTACGGATTCCTTTCACATTCGTTGGTGGAGCAAGACTTGTCATTACCTCAATCTTGGCCTTGTCAACCTTGATGCCCTCTTTGGAGATTTGATGCCCAAGAACAATCCCATCATTCACCATGAAGTGACATTTTTCTCAATTCAACACGAGCTTTGTTTCTTCGCATCTTTGTAATACCCTGCACAAATTAGAAAGACAAGAGGCATACGAAGCATCATAGACCGAGAAGTCATCCATAAAGACCTCCATCACATCTTCCACTAAGTCCGCAAAGATAGACAACATACACCTTTGAAAAGTGGCTAGTGCATTACATAGTCCAAATGGCATCCTTCGATAAGCAAAGGTACCATAAGGACAAGTAAATGTTGTATTCTCTTGGTCTTGTGGGTGTATCGGGATTTGGAAGAATCCCGAATATCCATCCAAGAAGCAATAATAAGAGTGGTTTGCTAACCGTTCTAGCATTTGATTTATGAAGGGTAAAGGGAAGTGATCTTTCCTAGTGTCCGAATTAAACTCCTATAATCAACACACATCCTATGGCCAGTAACTACCCTAGACGGTATGAGTTCATTCTTGTCATTTCTTATAAATGTTACTCTACCCTTTTTAGGAACCACATGAATAGGAGATACCCAACTACTATCCGATATAGGGTAAAAGATCCCCGCATCTAGGAGTTTAAGAATCTCTTTCCTAATGGTCTTTCAAATTCGTGTTTAGCTGTCTTTGATGTTATACGAAAGTCATCGATTCAATCTCCAAATGGATTCTATGCATGCACAAAGATTGCGAGATCCCCCTAATGTCATCTAGTGAATACCCAATCGCTTTCCTATACTTCCTCAACTCTTTCAAAAGCTTGGAAACCTCATCCCCACTCAATTTATCGTTCACTATAACGAGATAGGTAGAGTTTTTACCGAGGAAAGCGTACCTTAGCCCCTCTGATAATGGTTTGAGCTCCACTTTGGGCGCATTTAGTTCACTCCACGAGTCATCATCGTTAAAGCCATCGACGCTAACCTTAGACTTCTCATTCCTCTCGTCCCCCTTAATTATAGCCAAGACCGGAAGTTCTCCCTTCATCTCTTCAGACGAGTTAAGGATGTTTTCAAAGCCAGCACTATCCAAACTCAAGTATTAATGCTCACCCCTTTCCATTGTTAGAGCTATTTCAAGAGGGTATTCGATTCTTAACTCTTAGTTCATTTCCCCCTCTAGAACATCGAAGTTTCGATTAGGAAGCATTAAGTCTCAAAGTTTGGGTGGTCTAATATCCGCTTGATGTCGAAGTTCAAGATCGTGTCCCCAAGTTGCAAACCAATCCGTCATCTCTTCACATCAATCAATGCTCCAGCTGTTGCTAAGAAAGGTCTACCAAGGATGATCAGATCAATGGGTTCTTCATCCATTTCATGGACCAAAAAAACAGTCGGGATGCTATAATTTCCCACGCGCAAAGGGATATCTTTAATGATTACAACTGGTATCCTTGCCGATCGATCCGATAAGACTAACGAGATCCAGCAATTCACAAATTTCTTTGCCCCTATTCTCCTTGCCACCGTGAGAGGCATAAGATTTACACTTGACCCCAAATCGCACAAGCTCTTAGGGAACTTTGCTGGTCTGATCTTGCAAGGAAGTGTGAAGCTTCCTGGTAATATATACTGTAAATAGCTTCATAATCATGCATTTTCTAGACTATTTTGTGTTAGCTAAGTCTCTTGTTTGCTCACTTTATAGTTTTCTTTTTGAGTCTTTTACGTGGATTGGAGAGCAATACACGGACATTGAGTGGAGCATGAGGAGAAACTAATAGATGGGGAGCTATGCACAAGAATGGGAAGGAGGCATTAGCTAAGGATTGATGATTTAGTAAACGAAGAAGGAGGAAGAAAAAGGAAGAGCCTACGATCGGCCGGGCCAAAGAAGAGACCAGCCGAGGCTGCAACACGACCGACTCGGCATTGGACCACATTTCCGAGACATGACCCGTGACCGGCCGAGAACAGGTAGCGACCGGCCGGGTATATTCAAGCGGCCAAAACCCAGATCACGACTGGCCAAGCTCACCCCGAGACCGGCTGGTCACGATCCACGACCGGCCAGGCATCGGAGCCATCCTTGATGAAGCAAAGCCATGACCAGCCGAGGACACACGGCGACCAGCCGAAGATGATATGCGACCGACCGGTCCCGACACCTTGAAGACGCAACCACGTCAATTTATCTCGGGTTTGACCGGACTTCCTGGGTCAACCCATCGGACTTGTTTTGTTTTCTTTCCCTTTTGGAACCCTAAGTATAAAAGGGCCTTTTATGTGTTTTGGAGCAACAAGTCTTTTAAGTTTACCTTTTTGGAACACCTTTGAGAGGATTGTGAAGACTCAACCTTGGATGATGGTCTTTGGATCATCATCACCTATCTATTGAAGATTTCTATTTCTCTTATCTCTTTTCTATTTATTATTATGTCTTTGTTTATCTTTTATTCTCTTTGTTTGTTTTGTCTTTGTTTCACCATGTGTGAGTAGTGAATTGATAGGTTGATGTATGGTAGATTCTTGGGGTTTTGATGATTAGATCTTGAAGCCAGGTTGTTAGATTTTTAGATTCCTTCACTTAAGGTGATCTTAATGGTAGGATTGAAGTAGCTAATCAAGACTAGATGCTAGGACTTTTGTCGCCCGAGAGGTGTTCGGTGAAATGCTTGAATGACCTTTTTGTGAGTTTTCCTTCCCTAGCCAATGAGAGTTGATGTTAGGGTGGAAAGTGGTCTTTGTGAACTTGATTTTTTATGCTTATTAAGCTTTTGATTGGCAAATGAGAGTTTAGATTGATTGATTGCTTAGTAAAGGGTTCAATGCCATGAGAGTGGGTTGTTCTAGCCATTGTTGTTCATGCCCTAGGATGGTTCCAATTATGTTCCTATGCTTCTTGGTTTAATCATCTTCCCCTGAATCGTTTGCCTTGCCTAAACCTATTGTTCTACCATTTGTTTCATCTTATTTAGTTTTCTTGTTTGCTCTTATTTTCAGCTCGTTAGACTTCGCCGCGGCATTGAAACTGCATGTAGATGTTGCATCATCAAAAATGAATCTGACATCAGAATCCGCCTGACCTCCCCTGCTGTCAAGATTCTAGAGCAATCTTTCCGGCTTGGATATAAGGCGTCAAATAATGAAGCAGAGTATGAAGTTCTAGTGGCAGGCGTGCAACTTTCACAAAACTTGGGAATAAAAGCGATCAAAGCTCACAATGACTAGCAACTTGTGGTCAGACAGTGTAATGTCGAATACGAGATGAAAGACGCACACATGGAAAGATTTCTCGCCCTAGTCAAGCAGCTCGCATCGGGATTCCAGCAATTCGACCTCGTCTGAATCCCCTACGGGAAAAATGGTGCGGCCAACGCCCTAGCCGGACTTGCATCAACCTCAAATCCCCTGATAAAGCGAATGATTCAGGTGGAGCTCAAAGAGAAACCAAGAATTCCCAAAATTACAATCGCCTTAATTAACACTGTAACCAACGCAGACTCCAGCGCCACATGTCAGCCCAAAACCACGAATCAGCCTAGAGCCACAAGTCAGCCCGAAGCGGTGAATCATTCCAATCCCAAAGACCAACGACCTCTGCCATCGAGCACGGGATCTTACCATTGGCCAAGTGGAAAGCACGCAAAATAATAATCCAGAGCGCGCGATACTGTAAAATCGAAGAGCAATTATACAAGCGCAGTGTTGGCGGGCCTTACTTGCTTTGCGTTAACCAAAACGAAGCTGTCAGGTTACTCGCCAAAATCCATGAAGGATAGTGCGGAAGCCACTCCGGATGGTGCACCCTGGCAATCAGGATAAAACATCAAGGGTACTTTTGGCTGACGATGATTGGCGACAACGAAGACTACTCGAGAAAGTGCGAGAAGTGCCAACGACATGCTCTGAGCATACACCAACCAACTGAGGCTCTGACCATGACAACCATCCCTTACCCTTTCGTGCGCTGGGCGATGGACGTCGTCAGACCAATGGAGGCCTCCATCGTTTCTTGCTAATTCTTACAGACTATTTCACAAAATGGATAGAAGCAGAATCATATCAACATGTAACAAGTAATAACGTGAAATCATTTCTTTGGAAAATTATAATATGCAGGCGCGGTCTCCCAAAGGATATAGTGACTGACAACGGAACAAATCTCACCTTGAAGCCGGTTCACGAGCTATGCGAGACATGGAAGATACATTTAACGACATCGACTCTGCGATATCCGCAGGCAAACAGATAAGCGGAAGCCACCAACAAAACTATCTTGAGCAACCTCAAGAAGATACTAGATTCTAAAAATTCAATATGGGCAGAAGAACTCTAAGGCGTATTGTAGGCGTATTGTAGGCATATTGTAGGCGTATTGAACAACACCTCGAACCTCGACTGGAGAAATGCCTTTCGCACTCGCTTTCGGCATGGAAGCAGTAATCCCAGGAAAAGTCTCAGTTCCCAGCATTAGAAGGACTCACAGCGACAGTCATGAAAGCGTGAACATAAACTATTAGATGATAACTTGGACCTCATTGACGAAAGAAGAGACCTCGCCGTGATAAAGATGCAAAGCTACCAGCACGTCACCGCGAAACATTACAATTTCAAAGTAAAAGAAAGAAGATTTGAAGACGGCGACTTGGTTTTGAGGAAATTTTTGACAACACCAAAGAACCAAACGTAGGAAAACTCGGAGCAAACTGGAAAGGACCCTACCACAGCACCAGAATAGGGTATATCGCCTAAAAGATCTAGAAACAAGAAGGCTCGTGCTCAACCCATGGAAAAAAGGCAATTTGAAGCGATTTTATGCTTAAAAAACACGTGATTGATGATCTAATAATTATAGATGTAAAATAATCGAACTACGTTTTAGGCTTGATCCCCTTTGGGGTACGTAGGCAACCCATGAAAGCAGGTCCAGCTATATCTTAAAATAATTAATAAAGCAGGTCTCCACGTACGGATCAACATGCAAGTCATACAAAATAGAACAAGTTTTCGCCCAAAGCATGCGGAGAGGAAATAAAACAAATAAAGAGTTCGTCTCAAAAGGAAAACTAGAGATCAGGGAAGCGGATCAAGAGTGTTAGCGGTAACTGCTCCAGACTCCATGATGCCCTATTCACGAGGAGCTCTGGATTCAGCCTCGGCCTCCACCACAGCAAGTTTGCCGAGTTCCTCAATGACCAGATCGGAGGTTTCCAGCTCGCCGATAAGAGCATTCTGCTCCGCGTCGCACATCTCAAGCCTAGCCCGCTATTTTGTGAAGTCAAAACCACCACCTAAACGGCCTTCAACAATCAAAGGTTGTTCAAGTGTTGCTGAAGGTTGCAAGCGTGTACGTCGCAATCCATCCTCTGGTCCAACTTACTCTTGATGGCCTTCAACCGGGCCACGTGTAGTGAACCCTTCTAGGCAGCCTCTTCCGTCACCCATGTGTTCTCAGCATCAAGGTCCTTAACCCTCGCAGCAAAAGCTGCTTTCTCATTACGAAGCTACTGGATGACTTCATCGCTCTTGGAGACAGCGACCTTCATCGCGAGACCTCGAGCTCCTATTAGTGAGACGCCTCCTTAACCGCCTCCAACACTTCTTTGAAAGCAGCGGTGCGAGCATGAGAAGAACCGCTGGCTGCGACAATCTCAGCCCATGCACTATATTGGTTGAAGGCAAGCATGAGCTAAGAATGACACAAAGGAACGTTAAAACTTTAGCATGGCCGCCATCCCTTTAAAGAGAAAAACAAAATGGTACTTAAGAGATTCCTTCGGCCATTGGGATGTAGAGCTCCCTCCCAGCCATCCGATCGAGTGGAGGAAAACCGAGTCGTTACTCCGAATATACTAAATTGCCTCAGCAATAGCAGTGGCATGCCCGTACACCGAGAACTTGTACCACGAAGAAGCAGGACGGCATTTAGAAGATTCAAGGAGCACTCTGCCAAGGGTCATCATCTCAATTATAGGGGCGACGAATTAATGGAGTATCGCTCTCAGTCTCAAAATCGTCTCCGTCAACAGATACTAGACACACACAAAAATTAGACTCCCGATCGGGACCATGCCTAGGTTATAAAAAGTAGGAAGAAAAGAGGAATCATTTACCATATTCAATAGAGGACTGAGTTTGGGAAGAAGAAGGTTCGGGGGCACTAGGAGGAAAAACTCGCTGAGTACGAAGGTAATCGTCCCAGCTGTAAACGAGGCAATCCTTAACACGATCGTGTGTAAAGGAATCCCACAGAATATCTTCCCTCAGAAGCACGGATTTGACAGCGCTAAGATTATCCACATGATCAAAAGAGGGAATGACTGCAAAACGAAACGACAACAAAACGAAGCAGCAATTTATATGATGGAAATTGCAAAGCGAGATGATAATCTAATCATGCAACGCGCCTTAACCAGCAGAGGTCCTCCAAGGCCTACGCAGCCCTCCAGGAGCGATCCCCTCTTTCCATTTGAAAAAGAAATAGCGGCCCTTCCAGAAGGGATTTTTTCCAGGAATCCCGTTGATAACACGATTCCCCTATTTTGGCGAGAAGTAGAAGAAGTTCATGTAAGACTTCACGATGTAAAGACTCATGAGATGACTTGGAGTAAAATCGATGTTGATATACCTCATTATTTACCAATTTTTCATGCATATTTTAGTTCATTTTCATCACTTAGGACTCATGAATTCACACTTTAGGGTAGTTTTCATTCATTTTTGGCATTTTAGAGTCCTAGATAAATCGAGTCCCATATTTTTGGTCTTTTGAGTATTTTCAGGAGATTTTGGAGCTTACTTTGGAGTTTGAAGGTTTGGGAATGGAACTCACAATCAATGAGTGGATTTGGATCAAAGAATAGAAGAAAAATAAGGACAAATGGCTTAGAAGTCGCAGACGTTTACCTCAAGGTCGATGTGAGATGCTCGACCGCGGCCGCCCACGGCACTTCTATCCTCGCCCGCAGACAGCCGGTGAGGCGCCCACAGACACAAAATCTCGCCCACGTGCATCAATCCGGGTGAGACTGATCATCAACCTGGTGCCCGACTCTTTGTACCCAACGGCACAGTCTTTCTCGCCACGGGCGCAAATTCTCTTGACCCGCGGACACATGATTCTCGCCACGGGCATGCCATTTCTCACCCGGGGGACTTTTCTCGTGGCAGTACTCAGCCGCATTCCATGCCGACCTCCTGCCCGACTGGTCAAACCTCGACAGTAGAACTCTCGACCCACGGGAATGATTATTCTCGCCATGACTTCTTCTCACCCGCGGTTATGTTTTCTTCACCCGGGTCACATCTTCTCGATGCGACCTGGTCGTTGACGTCACAGCCGACTGAACCAGCTCGACCCCACTGCCACGATGAACACTTTCTGATTGCACACGAAGTCGACCTCGCGGCCGACTTTGGAAGCTCGACGCCACGGCCTAATTTGTCAAAAGTTGGGTTTGACCCAATTTGTCTTGGTTCAACCCGGATTCATTTTCAGTGAATTTAAACCCTAATGTTTAATGAAGAGACATATCTTATCTTATCTTTTATCATTATCTTAGGCATCCACTTTTAGAGAGAGTTTGGAGAAGATATTGGACACTCCTTTCGATGATTCATCTTGGATCCATCATTTCAATCTATTGAATAAAATCTTATCTCTTTCTCTTATCTTTCTCATCATTTTTAATTTCATTTGCTTTTCTTTTGCTTTGTGTTCTTTAGCTATTTGTGAGTAGTTCTTAGATGGGTTGATGGCTTGCTAGATCTAGGGGGTTGAGGATTAGCTTTTGATGCTTAGGTTGTTAGATTCTTTCATTTAGGTTGATCTTAATGCTAGATTTGACTTGATCACTTAAATCTAGATGCTAGGAGTTTTGTTGCCCGAGAGGTGTTCGATGAAATTCCCGAAACAACCTTTTATGAGCTTTTCTTCCTTAGCCATTGAGAGATGAAGTTAGGGTAATTAGGTCTTAGTGAAATCGTTTGGTAATGCTTATTGATTGTTTGATTGGCAAATGAGAGTTTAGCTTGATTGAGTAGTCAATAAAGGGTTCAATGTCATGAGAGTGGGTTGAGTTAGCTTGTGTGTTTCATGCCCTATGATGAGGTTGATTGTTTCTTAGAATCAATAGTTAGTTGTTTCCCCTCTAGATCGATTACCTTGCCTAAGCCCATCGCCTTTAATTGATTGTTTAGCCTAAGTTCTTTATTTGCTCTGTTTTCGTTTGTTGCTCTGTTTTGTGTTTGAATTTTGTTAAGTTTTATCTTGTTAGAAGTAGCTTGTTTGGTTCTTGTTTCAATTTATTTTCAGTTCATGTTTAGGTTGAGTTGTTTGCAGTTTGATCTCATAAAACTTATTGCTCTAGCTTGAGTTAAGATCGAACATAGCTAATATGTTAGTTCTAGGTTCCTTGTAGATTTGAACTTCAAATGCTTTCGATAATAATTGTTTGCATTTGTTAATTTATTTGAGTGTTAAAAGCAAACATCAAATTGGCGCCGTTGCCGGGGAATCTAAGCAATTAGCCATTAGTTTTAAGATTCAACTTAAGACTAATTTTTATTTTATTTTGTTTGGTTAGTAACATCTCGTTCTGTTTTTCTTTTGTTTTGCCTTGAAGGTGTATGCAGCTACAAAGCCACTGAGGAGACCTTCTTGAGTGTGTTTCAAAAGTTGACGCATTTGAAAAGTCGAATAGAAGAGTTACAAGAGAGAGACAGGATAAAGAACTTGAGGATCACTTGAGACACCTAGGTATGGAAACCCAAGGCAATGACCGAGCTGGGGTAAGAGTTGAAGTACCTCAACAAGGAGGTGTTCATGGCGTTGGAGTTCAGCATCAACATCTGGGCTTTGGATAGCCAGCTGCTAGACCCATTAAGGCGTTTGACGAGCCTAATCTCAGGGCTATGCAGACCAGAATTCCTACTCCCGTGATTGCAGCCAATAACTTCGAGGTTAAATCAAGCCTTATCAACATGGCACAGAACCAACGATACAATGGACTGCCATTGGAGGATCCGCTGGATCATCTTGATCAATTTGAGCGGTTGTGTAGAACGGTTAAGATGAATGGAATGCCCGAAGATGCCATAAAAATGATTTTGTTTCCCTTTTCTCTTGGGAACAAAGCAACTCAATAGGAGAGGAATGTTCCCTCTAATTTGGTGTCGACTTGAGAGGATTGTAAGGAGTTCATCAACAAGTTCTACTCAAAGCAAAAGATTGCCAAGATACGGAATGATATTACCACCTTCAAGCAAAGAGGAAATGAAAGCCTCTATGAAGCTTGGGAAAGGCTTAAGGAGTACATAAGGCGCTGTTCTCATCATGGTGTACCTAAGGAGAATCTTTTGGGGATTTTCTAGACACGGCAAGCTATGGCTGTTTTGCTAATTTAACGGCGGTTCAAGGAGAGAAGCTGATTGAGAATTTGGCTCAAAGTGATGCTTGATATGGAGGGGACTATGATCGAAATATGAGAGATTCAGATTGGGATATTGAAAGGTTCAAGGAGCTTAATGAGAAGATTGATAAGCTAAGCAAGGTGTTTCCTGTTAATCAAAAGGCGGTGCACTATGTAGGAGAGGTTGATGGGGATCAACAAGGGTATAATGATGCAGTTTATGATGGTAGTGAAGGAGCTCACAAAGAGGTCACTTATGTGGGCAACCAAAACAATTATCAAGGAGGCTACCAAAACCGTCAATACAACCCCGACTATAGGAACAACAATTTGTCCTATAAAAGCAACAATGTAGCAAATCCACAAGACCAATATTACCCGCCAAAGCCACCTCAAGCGAGTTCTTTTCTGCCAAGACCTTATGGTAATCCTCCTCCACTCCTAAATCCTCAATGGCAAAGCCAAGGTAATCAAGGGGGATTTCAGTTTCAGAACCCACAGAATTTGAAATTTTTGGGACACAACATTCAGCCTTTGGGAGCACCACGGAACAACTATCAAATGGGCCAAGCAGGGCCATCAAATCAAGGGGGAACGGATTCAGATGTGAAGGCTATGATACAACAGGTCATAGATGGATAGAAAGGGTTTAATGAGAGGTTGAGCACGATCGATCACAAGTTGGATACAAGTAACAACAATCTTTAAGCCAAGATCGACGATACATACTCTCATATGAAGACTCTTGATAACCAGATTGCTCAAGTGGCCTTTACAAGTCAAAGGCCAGCTGGTAAACTTCCCGAAAAGCCGGAAGCTAACCCGAAGGATTATTGTAAAGCAATTACTCTTAGGAGCGGGAAGGAGCTCTCATCACGGGATGATGAAGCTTCCAAATAGAAAGAGGTAATTGATGATGATGTTGTGCTCTTGGAGGAAGTTGAGGTTGTTGTGGGCAAAAATGTAAAAAGGTCTCAAGTACCGGTGAAAGGGAAAGATGATGAGGCTGAAACTTCAAAGAAATACATTCCACCACCTTTTGACCCTAAGTTTTCTTTTCCGGGTCGATTCAAGAAGCAATTGTTGGCTAAACAAAGAGAGAAGTTTTTTGAACTCATGGATGGTGTGTAAGTTACAATGCCTTTGATGGATGTGCCCAAGAACAATCCTACCTACTCTAGGTTCTTCAAGGATTTGGTTACTAACAAGAATAAGATGGAAGAGGGTATGATTATGGTCAGTTATGAGTGCAGCGCCATCGTTAAGCAATCTTTGCCAAAGAAGCTCACGGATCCGAGAAGCTTCACTCTACCTTGTGCTCTTGGACAGCGGCGATTTCCTAAGTGTCTATGTGACCTTGGATCTAGTGTGAATCTCATGTCTCTTACCGTGGCAAACAAGATAGGGATTACTAAGTTTCCGAAGTGTCACATCTCTTTGATTCTCGCGGATCGTTCTGTTTGAATCCCGGTAGGAGTTGTTGAGGATTTGCCTTTGAGGGTAGATGATTTTGATGTGCCCACCGACTTTGCTGTGCTAGAGATGGACGAAAAACCAGTTGACCCTCTCATCCTTGGGAGACCATTCCTTGCTACAGTTGGAGCTCTCATTGATGTTAAGCGATGACGTATTGGTTGCAATTGGGAGGTTCAATCCTTAACTTCGATATCAAGTGGATCATGGATCATCCGCATCTAGGAAACCAATACTTTCTCATTCAAACATTGACTTGCTTGAAGAAGACATGGTAGAGGAGTCGAGAATTGAAGATCCTTGATACAAGAGGTTTTCAGACATTCAAATACCAAATAACCTCTAATGCATATCTTGTCGATGTAGCATTTGAGGTATCGAATCCACAAGGAACATATTACTAACACATTAGGATACAAGAATTGAGGTCTAAGCTAGAGCAATACATAATGGGGGTTTCAATCTAAACTAACAAAACAAGAAACAAAGTAAACCAAAACAAAGAAGCAAATCAAACAAGAGCGAACAAAGACAGGTGAACAAAATAAACTAAGACAAACCAAAGGAAACAATGGATTTCGGGTTAGGCAATTGATCGAGGGGAAAGAAAACTACACCAAGAAGCTCAAGAACACAACTAGCACCATCCTAGGGCATGAAACACATAAGCTAGTACAACCCACTTCTATGGCATTGAACCCTTTGTCAATCAACCAATCAAGCTAAACTTCTATTTTGCAACTAAATGATCAACAAACATTATTAAACAAGTTTACTAAGACCACTAATCACCCTAACTTCATTTTTCAATGGCTAGGGAAGAAAAGCTCATAAAAGGACATACAGGGATTTTATGAAATACCTTCTGGACAGAAAAACTCCTAGCTTCTAGATTCAAGTGATCAAGTTAAATCTAGCATTAAGCACACCTTAAATGATGGAATCTAAAAATCTAACAACTTAAACTTCAAGATTTCATCACCAAACCCTAAGATCTACCAAACCATCAACCCAGTGATTCACTACTCAAACATCAAAGTCATGAAACAAAACAAGCAAATAAACAAAAGCAAATGCATAGACATAATGAAAGAGAAGAAATATAGGATAAACAATTCTCAATTGATGGGAGATACAAAGGGTCTCCAACTATTTTCCCTCTCAAGATTCTCCGAAAAGTGGCTACACAAAATGAATAATAAAAGATAAGATATCATGTTCATTTTCTTAAACATTAGGGTTTTAAATGAATCAAAACGGATCTGGGTTGACCATCGAGCTCCTAGGGTCGACCACGGGGTCAATCTTAATTGATTTCCAGAAGGTTTTCGTCGTGTCTGCGGCGTCGAGCTAATCCAGTCAACCATGAGGTCAACATCCAAGGCTTCCATGAATTGTTGTTGTGGATCGGCTGGTCGAGGGGTTTCTGTCGACCTTGAGGTTGACGGCTGCGACTTCCAATGAGTTTTGGCTTATTCCTCTACCCTTCCTTGATACAATTCCATCTACTAATTGAGTGTTCCATTCCCAAACCTCCAAAGTTCAAAGTGAGCTCCAAAATCACCTGAAAATACTCAAAAGACCGAAAATTTGGGACTCGATCTATCTAGATTTCTAAAGAGCAAAATGAATGAAAAATACACTAAAGTGTGAATTCATGAGTCCTAGATAATGAAATTGAGCTAAAATATGCATGAAAAACTAGTAAATAATGAGGTATATCAACTCCCCTGAACTTGTCATTTCTTGTCCTCAAGCAAACAACCGACAATCCTGAAAGAGAGGTTTGAAAATAACAGGAATATCTTACCTAAAAGGAATAACTTATCAAGCCAAAAACTGTAAGACACATATGAATCCCTATCCTCTTAGAAATACCACAATATACTTGCATTCAAGCTTAGCATCCAATCCCAAAATGCCCTACACTCAAACCGATTTCTAAGTTCTCGAATTGACTCCTTATTTCTAATGGTGAATTCTTCTAAAGGGGCTATCAATCAGAGATTATGTGATTTCTCAAACTTAACAAGACTTTCGTTTCACCTTTTATTGTGGCTCCCTCTCTTATTTATTTCAACTTATATATGCCAGTTATTGTAAGATATTTTGGTTGGTTTCCAAGAGCGTGAGAGCCTATGGGATTACGCACACTCCCTGCCGCTTCACCATGTTGTTAGACACAAAGATGTACGGGTTTACGCACATCCCTAGTCTATTTCTGTTTTGGAGAGAAAATAGGTGATTTCCACAAATGTGAAAGGATACGGGTTGATGCACCCTCCCAGTTGCTTCATCCTGCCATGAGACGCAAAAGTGTACGGTTTTACGCACACCCCTGGTTCATTTTGAGGCATCTTATTCACTCAAAAATCCATACTTACTCAAGAGAGGGATTTACCACTTAATTGATCATGTTAAGTCTAAGAAAGGAACATATTCAATGTATTTCAAGCCCCTAAATCAGCGGTTTAAGTTCAATTAAAAGGAATCAACTCAAGTTCTTTCAAGACACGATCACAAGCATAGGAATTTGGGTGAATGATCCACTATTTAGGTTTCTAGAGGGAAAGACTTCGATTTTAAGAGCTCACAATGGTCATTAGCTATCAACCTAACAAGATTATTCACCTCAAGCAAGATAATTCCCAAAAACATAGATGCAAATGATAATGCAAGCATCCTAAATGTATTCTAGACTCAATTGCAAACGAAATGTGAAATGCAACTACATGAGCAAATCAAAACAATTTTAATGCAAATGATCAATATACAAGACTCAAGAGAAGAAAAACAAAACAACTGAAATCAAAGTCAAATATCCTTCCCCTCCCCGGACTTACTTCTCACCGTCTCGGTAGGAAAGTGAATCCAAGAAAGAGGAACCATGAAATGCAAAACAGAAATAAAAGAAAAAAATAAAATATGTACGAAGGTGGTGAAATTGGTACCATGGTTAATGATTGGAGTCTCCAAGGTTTGGAGCGTGACCATAAGAGTGATATTCTTGTGCAAAATCCCAACAGAGGTTCTCTTCCTCATTGGACTCATATCCGAGGAAGTGGTCGATGTCTATGAAAGTCATTGCCGTCGGGGTTTTTGTGACTCCTTTGGGTGTTTGGGACGGTTGAGATTGCGTTGTGGAAGGCACAGCTTTTGAGTACTTCATCTTTGATTTCTCAGTCGGTGATTTGCTCTTTCCTTTTGATGTTGTGGTGGCTCGAGGTGGTTGTTTCTTTGTCTTTGGTGGCATTGTTCCTATAAAGCATCAAAGAAGATTTAAGCCCAAACACAATTGCTAGATATTGTAAAATATTGCAAAATCAATTAAGCATTGAAATCAATGTGAACTCTTGACAACATCCAAACAATCTCATACCATTTAATACACACCACAAAAACCAATCCATCATCAATTTAAAACAATTCTCAAAGCAAGGAAAAGTCAATGAGAGTCAACAAATTAGTCAACAAAATCAGTTAACCAAAAGTCAACAATTTTACCAAGAATCAATATGTAAAATTGGTGAAAATCACTGAAATCTAGCCTTGAAGTACAACAAATTCTGCCTAAGATTATCAAAAGGAAGAGATAGAGACATAAATCAACAAAAACCCCCAAAATTTGTTTGAAAATTTCTCCATTAATCTCCTCAAGAACCCTAGAACTTCAAAATTCAAATTAAGCTCATGAATCCTATTCAAACAACCTCTAATTATGTAACCCAACCAATATCTAACTCATTTAAAGTCTTTCAACCTAACATTAAACTCTAATTCTAAAGAAATAAAAAATTGAATTTTTTTACCAAGCTTGAGCTTTAATGGAGATTGAGAAGTAGAAATCACACCTTTGAGTTTAGAGGTCAAGATTTGATGAATAAAACTTGTAGAGATTGCACAAAAATTCAAGTGAACTGTAAAGATGAACTTTGGGATCTTGTTAGGGGTGAAAAGAAAAATATTTTGGAGAGAAATGGAGAAGAAAGGAGTTGGAATCGTGGGTGAAGTAAAGTAGAAGAAGAACTTACCTTGTGGGCTGTGGCGTCGAGCCTTTTCAGTCGACCATGAGGTCAATGTGGGACGCAGCCAGAAGACGGATTTTGCTTGGTCCTGGACGTTGACAGTTTCCAGTTGACCTGGAGGTCGACTCGGGGCTCTTTCCAGAAGGATGTTGCATTGGCTCGGGCGTCGACCGTGTTTGGTCGACCTTGAGGTCGACGACTACGACTTCCAATGCGTTTTGGCTTATTCCTCTACCCTTCCTTGATCCAATTCTATCTCTTGATTGAGTGTTCCATTCCCAAACCTCCAAAGTCCAAAGTAAGTTCCAAAATCCCCTGAAAATACTCAAATGACCGAAAATATGGGACTCGGTCTATCTAGGACTCTAAACTGCAAAATGAATGAAAAACTACACTAAAGTGTGAATGCACGAGTCCTAGATAATGAAATTGAGCTAAAATATGCATGAAAAACTAGAAAATAATGAGGTATATCAACTCCCCCGGACTTGTCATTTGCTTGTCCTCAAGCAAAAAACCGACAATCCGAAAGAGAGGTTTGAAAGTGGGAATTCAACATGTCAATAACATAGCATAGATTAACCTATAATAACCAATGATAGTGGCCACATTTAGCCAAAGACATGATTTCATAATGATCTCTAACTTCTCAAGGCTTATCAAATCTTTTTCAGACAACGAACGTTCTCATGAATCTAGAAACTAGCCTATCAACCAACCTTCACATTCGTTATTCTCAAACATGTGCAGTCTCACTAATGGATAGACGATGGATGTCACTTGGCTAGGTAAGAAAAGGCAACAAAGCACCAAAAACGTAAGTGCAAGAAGACTATATGGTTTTTGTGATGACCAACTATCAAAAATTAGGAATGCCAATCACTATGCAAAGTCATAGTAAGACAAAAACAATTTAGGCATATAACAATTAGCTTCCATTCTACCCAAATCGAACAAGTAGTCTACCCAAATCGAACAAGTAGTCTACCCCAAAACCATTCTCAAGTCTAACCCATTTCCAAGACTAATTCCTAGCAATCTTCTACCCTTTTTCCGATTTCCTTTTTTTTTCTTTTGCACTCAAGGAATCAATCATGGAGATTTTCAAACACATTGCACACAACTTTTAAGAATAAATGAGAATCACTTTTAACTTAAGCTCTTAGTTCATTTATTTAACTAACCCTCTAGGCTTTTCTTTCCTTTTCTTTTCTCTTTTTCTCGGCTTAATCTTTTCTTTTTCCTAGCCCTTTTTCTTTGCTTTCTAGAGGATCCTTTCATATCATTTTATACAACTTAGAGCTGCAGCTCAGCTGGTCGAGGGGTTCCAGTCGACCTTGAGGTCGACTGCAGCAACATCCAATGAGTTTTGGCTTATTCCTCTACCCTTCCTTGATCCAATTCCATCTCTTGATTGAGTGTTCCATTCCCAAACCTCCAAAGTCCAAAGTAAGCACCAAAATCACCTGAAAATACTCAAAAGACCGAAAATATGGGACTCGATCTATCTAGGACTCTAAAGTACAAAATGAATGAAAAACTACACTAAAGTGTGAATGCATGAGTCCTAGATGATGGAATTGAGCTAAAATATGCATGAAAAACTAGTAAATAATAAGGTATATCAATCCTCTTCAAGTGGCTCTCACTATTGAGAAAACCAAATTTGGGTATTTGAGTGAGGATAGCAAAGGTTATGAGCAACTGCTTGACTCTTTGTGAGGTGCTTCAAAAAGATATTCAACTATTGGAGTTGGGAACGAACTCCAGGTCTAATGGAGAGCTCGATGGAAAGAGCAAGCATACTAGTGATCATGGTGTATGAAGCGAAGTCAAGGCTCCCAAAGTTGAGCTTAATCCATTACCTCAAGGGCTAAGGTACGCATTTCTCGGTCCTAATTCTACTTATCCGGTAATCATTAATGTTGAACTTGATGACGATGAAACCGCCATGCTTTTGAAGTAATTGTGACATTTTAGAAAGGCCTTAGGTTACTCGTTAGAAGATATTAAGGGGCTATCTCAATCTTTTTGCATGCATAGGATCCACTTAGAAGATGAATCAATGACTTCCGTTGAACATCAAAGATGGTTAAACCCGAATTTAAAAGATGTAGTTAGGAAAGAGATTCTGAAACTTTTTGATGCGGGGATTATTTATCCAATCTCGGATAGTAATTGGATGTCCCCCATCCATGTGGTACCTAAGAGAGGTGGAGTCACGATTATTAGGAATGAGAAAGATGACCTTATACCCACTAGGATGTGTGTGGATTATAGGAAATTAAACTCAGCCACTAGGAAAGATCACTTACCCTTGCCGTTTATTGATCAAATGTTAGAAAGACTAGCGAATCACTCGTTTTATTGATTTTTGGATGGTTACTCGGGATTCTTCCAAATCCCCATACATCCTAATGATCAAGAGAAAACGATATTTACATGTCCTTATGGTACATTCGCCTATCAGAGGATGTCATTCAGACTATGTAATGCACCGGCGACCTTTCAACGGTGTATCATGTCGATTTTCGCTGACTTGATCGAAGATGTCGTGGAGGTTTTCATAGAAGATTTCTCGGTGTATGGTGCTTGCTTTCGCTCTTGCCTCTCTAATTTATGCAGGGTTTTGGAACGTTGCAAGGACACAAATCTTATTCTGAATTGGAAGAAATGCCACTTCATGGTTAAAGATGGTATTGTTCTAGGGCATCGAATTTCAAGCGAAGATAGAGGTTATGACAAGCTTGGCACCACCTAATTCAGTCCAGGGGATTCACAGTTTTTTGGGTCATCCGGGGTTTTACCGAAGGTTCATAAAGGATTTCTCCAAGTTTGCTAGACTGTTAACACGCCTTTTGTGCAAGGACACGGACTTCATCTTCGATGCGGATTGTCATGCAGCTTTCTTTCAAATCAAAGAGGCTTTAGTGAGTGCACCAATAGTCCAAGCACCAGATTGGAATTTACCATTTGAGATCATGTGCGATGCAAGTGATTATGCGGTTGGAGCAGTTTTGGGGCAGATAAAGAATAAGAAGCTGCATGTGATCTATTACGCAAGTCGGTCACTTGATGATTTGCAAGTCAAATACACCACCACTGAGAAAGAGTTCCTAGCCGTGGTTTTCGCATTTGAGAAGTTTCAATCTTACTTGGTGGGGTCTAAAGTACACTGATCACGCAGCTTTGCGGTATTTGATCAAGAAGAAGGATTCTAAGCTGAGATTGGTGAAATGGATTCTGCTTCTTCAAGAGTTTGACGTCGAGATCATTGACAAGAATGGTATAGAGAATGAAGTTGTGGATCACCTATCGAGACTGCGGATTGAGTATGATCTTCCTATTGATGATTCTCTTCTGGAAGAGCATGTGATGTTTATCCAAGCAATTCACGAAGGTTCTTTGATTGTGGCTGAGACATCCGCTATAGAGAAGTTGGATGAAGAAGGTCCTTGGTATGTTGATTTTGTGAATTACCTGTCTTGCGGAAAGGAAGCGATTAATATTGATGGTAATAACATAAATAAGTTCTTCAAAGAGGTAGTTCGGTACACTTGGGATGAGCCCTACTTGTATAGGCAAGGAAAGGATCAACTATTCTGCCGCTGCGTTCCGGAAGAAGAGATTCATGGCATTCTTTTTAATTGCCATGGTTCGAGTTATGGTGGACATCTTGCTACTTTCAAGACTGTCACACAGATTCTACAAGCAGGTTTTTGGTGGCCTAATATGTTTAAGGATACTCATGAATTCATCTCTAGGTGTCATGATTGTCAACACCAAGGCAACATTGGTAAAAAGCAAGAGATGTCTCAGAATTTCATCTTGGAGGTTGAGGTGTTCGATGTTTGAGGGATAGACTTCATGGGTCTATTTCAATCTTCTTATGGGAACCTCTACATTTTGGTTGATGTTGACTATGTTTCCAAATGAGTAGAGGCGATTGCAAGCCGCACTAATGATGCCAAGGTGGTGATTAAGCTGTTTAAGACTATCATCTTCCCGAGGTTTGAAGTTCCGAGAGTAGTGATAAGTGATGGGGGAAGCCATTTCATCAACAAGGTTTTTGAGAACCTCATGAAAATATGGTGTCAAGCATAAAGTGGCTACTCCTTATCATCTTCAAACTTTATGGCAAGTTGAGGTTTCTAATCGCCAAATCAAAGAGATTTTAAGGAAAACCGTACAAAAGGCTCCAAAGGATTGATCTAAGCAGCTTGAAGACGCTTTGTGGGCTTATCAAACTGCGTTCAAGACACCACTAGGAACAACACCGTTCAACATGCTTTATGGGAAGACTTGTCATCTTGGTTGAACTTGAGTACAAAGCCATCTAGGTGATATTCACGTTTCTTGAACAATCAAATTAATCAACAAACGCAAACAATTGTCATTGAAAGCATTTGAGGTTCGAATCCACAAGGATCCTAGAACTAACACATTAGCTATGTTCGATCCTAACTCAAACTAGAGCAATCAGTTTTTAAGATCAAACCACAACTAACTCAACCTAAAACAGAAACTGAAAACTAAAATGAAACAAGAACTAAACAAACAACAACTAACAAACTCAAACTTAGCAAAACTCAAACATAAAATAGAGCAAAGAAATGAAAACAGAGCAAACGCAGAGCAAACAAACCACTAAGACAAACGATTTAGAGATTATGGGTTCAATGATAAGGTAATCGACTCCAAGGCAAGACAATTAACCAATGATGCTAAAAAAACAATAAAGCTCATCCTAGGACATGAGGCACTTAAATGAATCAACCCACTTCCATAGCATTGGCTCCTAATTCAATCAATCAATTAGCTAAACTTCCATTTGCTAATTCATAAACCAAACATCATGAAGAGTAAGGTCACTAAGGCTACTAATCACCCTAACTTCATTTTCCAATGGCTCTGGAAGAAAAGTTCATAAAAGGGTCTATAAGGAATTTAATCAAACACCTTTCGAGCAGAAAAACTCATAGCATCTAGATTTCAAATGATCAGATTGAAAATAGCATTAAGCTCACCCTAAATGAAGGAATCTAACAACCTAAGCATCAAAGATCAATCATCAGGCCCTAAAGTCTACCAAACCATCAAACCCATAAGGAAACTACTCACTCATAGCTAAAGAACACAAAGGAAAACAAAAGCAAACAAAGGTAAACATAATGAGAAAGATAAGAGAACTGATAAGAGATTCTTCAATAGATTGAAAGGATGGATCCAAGATGAATCATCCAAAGGAGAATCCAATATCTTCTCTTTAAACTCTCTCTAAAAGTGGCTGCCAAGACTTGATAAAAACTAAGAATGTAATGTTTTTCTTAAACATTAGGGTTTTGATTCATTAAAGGGCAAATTCGGGTTGACCCAAGAACACTTGGGTCAAATCCAAATTTTTAAGTAATTAGGCCACGGCATCGAGCTCTCCAAGTCGACTGCGGGGTCACCGCCGGCTGCATGTGCAAATTGTCCGTCAAGGCTGCGGCATCGAGGTGGTTTGGTCGACCATGAGGTCAACGACTTGGTCAGATCGAGAGAAGAAACTTCGGGTGTAGAATGCATGTCCCCGGGTGAGACTTTGCATTCCCGTGGAAAGTAAAGAGAGTATTTTCGTGGTCGATGGAAAAGTTGTCGCGAGTCAAGAATATTGTGCATATGGTCGATGGGAAAACTGCCGCGGGTCGAGAGATGTGTGACCGTGGTGCTATTCATGGGCGGTACACCG
>WJSH01000972.1:56154-75657 GCA_009757365.2 Lepidium campestre | reverse complement strand
CTTTCTTAGCCCTTTTTTTTTTTTTGCTTTCTAGAGGATCTTTTTCTTATCAATTGATACAACTTAGAGCTAATCATTCTTCCAATTTCCCAAGTTCTAGTGCTATCCTTTATTTTTCTCCTTTTTCCGATTTTTCTTCCTCTTCTAAACCCCCTTTTGTTCATCTTTTTAACTCAACCCAAATCAAACAATCTTTTGTTCCCAACCAAAAATTATATCCTTTCTTTCTTTCATTAGCAATTCCACTCTAACCGAGCACAAACAACCATAGATCAACAACAACCTAATGCTAGCTCATGATTTCCTAACTAGCAACAAATGAAAGCTAATAAATTTCGTTTCTATACTTGCATTATTTTTCATATGAAAGCATTATCAATCAAGAGGCCTCACTCAAGCAATTAACAATTTGGCATAAAAGAAAGGCATAGGATTCAAGGTGGGGAAACCATTAGGGGAAATGACTATTTGTACTAACAAAGTGTGGTGAAAAGTGGTGAAGATAGTCCAAATATGTGTAAGTTACCATGGCAAAAGCATTGAACATCCATTAATGAGAGATTTAAATTCAGTTAGGTTCAAATAAAATTGAGATTGGCATCAACACTAGCAAGCTTCATCAATTAGGCTAATTGCAAGAAAACGAAATCAAAGCACGAAGCATACAAGTTCAAGAGGAAGTGCCTAAACAGTAAATGAGTTCCCAATCACGGTTATTGACTAAGAGCTACACCAAGTTCTCAATAAAATTGCGTCATCATTCCCATGCAAGTGAAGTGCAATCTAAATGATTCTAGACCAACCTAAACGTGTGAATACAACTAGATGAGGGGTTTGAAAACAACATAAAAACCGAAAATGCAAGATGTAATGCAGGACTCAAGAAAAGGAAAATCAAAACAACTCAAAACAAAGTCAAATAACCTTCCCCCTCCCCCGGAGTTACTTTTCACCTTCTCGGTGAGAGAGTTAATCCAAAGAAGAGGAACCGACAACACAAATCAAAATAAAAGAAGAGAAACGAAATATGTATAAAGGGTGGTGAAATTGGTACCTTGACTAATCTTGGTTGGGGAATGTTTGGCCATGATAGACCTCATCATCCACCTCGTCCCATCCGTCATTGTTTCTGGTCCGCATAGGTGTATCCTCCTCGTCCTCACTCTCGTTTTCCTCAACTCCACCATTGTTCTCATCGAAGATATAGCCTGGAGTCTCTCTAATCTTTCTCTCCAACCTGTCGAACTTCTTTTTAGCCATCTTAGTCACACGACGGTAGAACTTGAGAATAGAGTGCAAAGCTTTCTCTCGGGCTGTGGCGGGCTTGAAGTCATAGCGTGGGAGAGTCCAAGTGGCCATGTCCATTGTCGCATTGGAGGTTCTTGAGGCAATGGAGGTGCAGCTGCAGTGGAACTCTCGCCTTCTTTATAGTTGAATTCGATATTTTCTGCGGATGTGAGAGATGTCTTCTCGGGGGAAGGAAGGAGGACGGTACGCTTCTCCTTGTTCTGGTTGAGGTAAGAGCACATTCTCACACTGTTACCACTCTCTAAAATCCCACAGTTGGTGAAGTATCTCCCATCAATTGGAGCAGCTCGTGAGTCACATCGGTAGTGCTCAAAATGAATCCCTATGAACTTCCATAAAGGTGGAAGCATCCCGCCTATGCGGCTATTACGGTCACTAGCCTTGTGTGCTCAAACTCGGATCCGAAAAAGCTCCTTTGCAAAAATGCATCCAAGGTTCACCTTAGTAAAAACTGAATCCTCAAGCATAGGAATTCCATCTTCGTCGTCCAAGAATGGAGCCAATCCCATATAGAGCAAACACAAAGACTGTGTTAGCAAGGAACTTCGCAGCAACTTGAAGAGCCGGGTTCCTAATCAAGAGCATCTTGGGGAAATTAACCGTTGTCCCAGTAGCAATCATACTCCAAAACTCCTCCACATTCGCAAAATCCGGGAACCAAACTTGCTCACCATAATGAAACCCATATATCTCACAAATGTCTTTCATGGAGATTCGATGAGCCTCCGCATGCAGTTTGAAGTGCAACTATCCTTTATCCGGAGTTGGTTTCCTCGGTCTATCAAAGATCGATTCCACCTTGGCAAGGAAATCTCGGGTCAGCCCCGGAAAGACATAGTGTTGGAGCATGGCAAACTTCTCTAATCCCATGTTCTTGATCAAAGCATAAACATCATCCTTAATTTCCATATTGTCAAGAGTCGCATCACGAAGGAAATTGGTTGGAAGGTGCTTGATTGTTCTTTGAGCTTCATAGTCATCAATCTCCTCCTTGGTGAAAACAACATTCTCATGCTCGGATGAGTCAAGATCCTCTTGTTCGACCAACTACTTCCTCTTTGAACCCGCAGCCTCGGTCTCAGGTCTCTTCCCCTATCTCTTTGATGTCTCAACCAGTTTCCTCTCTTTCGCCTTTCCTTTGGATTCCCTTGAAGCCCGGGTTGGTGCCTTCTCTTTTCATTTCGATGTGATGGTGGTTCTAGGTGGTTGTTTCTTGTTCTTTAGTGGCATTGTTCCTATAAACATCACAGAAAAAATGTAAGCTCTAAAGAATATTGCTAGAGATTGCAAAATATTGCCAAATCAATTAAACATGGAAATCAATGTGAACTCTAGGCAACATCCAAAACAATCTCAAACCATTAAGCATACACAACAAGAACCAATCCATCATAAATTTCAAACATTTCTCAAGGTAAGGAAAAGTCAATAAAAGTCAACAAAATTGGTCAACAATTTTAGTCAATCCTAAATTCAACATAAAGTCAACAATTCCACTAAACACAAATGTGATCAATTAGGGAAATTCATTGAAATTTAGCCTTGAAGTACAACAAATCCTGCCTAAGATTACCAAAAGGAAGCGATGGAGACACAAAACAACCAAAACCCCCCAAAATTTATTTTTCAATTTCAACACTATTCATGCTCAAGAACCCTAGAATTTCAATTTGCAATTTAAACTCAAGAATCTTGTTCAGTCAACCTCTAATCATATAATCCAACCAATATTTAACTCATTCAAAGCTTTTCAACCTAACATTAAACTCTAATTCTCAAGAATTCTAACATTCAAAAGTTTCCAAATGTGAGCTGTAATGGAGATTGAGATGTAGAAATGCATACCTTGGAGTTGTAGAGGTCAAGATTAAATGAATGAAACATGTAGAGAGTGCACTAAAGATTCAAAACAAACTTGAAGAAATTCCTTTGCAATTTGAGAAATGTTAAAAGAGAAATTTTGGTGAGAAAAATGGTGAGAGAAAAGAGAGAAAATGGTGGTTTTAGAGGTGGAAGAAGAAATGAGATTTTGAAACATTTTGCAAAATTTTACTAAGGCATTGAAGCACTTGCCTTCACCAAGGACGCAGCATCGAGCAGCTGCAGTCGACCATGAGCTCGACGCTAGATGCATTACAAAGACGTGGATCGCTTGGTACGGACGTCGGGCTATTTTGGTCGATCGTGGGCGCATTCCAGAAGAATTGCCTGCCATAGGCGTCGAACATCGTCGGTCGAGTGGGAGATCGACTGCGGCCTCTGTGTGAGTTTCGTCGACCTAAATTCGGTCGACCTTGTGCTCGACCGCGATCCACTTCTAGAGCACAATTGCTCAACTCTTTAGCCACTCTTTCTCATTCCAAGACCTAAGCATGAACCAACATTGACATTCCAAAACCCATTGAACAATATGAAAATAAAAAAGTAAAAGCAAGCTATGTACAAGGATACCATGGGATTGTCTTCCAAGTGGGCTTGTTTAACGTCTCAAGCCCGACATTCTGACTTTCTCGAGTGCAATGCACTTGCATCCGGATCCTTGATCCTTGGGAAAGTTGAACCAGCCTTGGTGTCCTTCTCATGATCCTTAACCTTAACTCTTGTTGTCCTTACACCGTCCTCGTCACATCCAATCACACCACAAAGATTCCTTATAAACTCCTTGATAGGATATGAGACTGCTCGGCTCACTTTCTCAAGCACCACCCTCTTGTTGAGGAAGTCAATGTTTGCATCAACCGTATTCAGAAACGGTCGTCCCAAGATAAAAGGGAACTCACAGTTCGGTGAAGTCCATTGGAACTATGCACTTCCACACCTTAAGTGGGTAATCAACTAACTTCCTCACCTGGTATTTAGTAGATGCATCTCCAAATAAAATTGAAGTTGAATGTTTCTCCATGTTAGCAATTCCCAGCATCTTCACAATCTCATGCGACAACACACTCACACTTGCACCCGAATCACATAGAGCATCATCGAAAGTTTATTCCCCCAAAGGTGCAAGGAATAACAAATGTACCTTGATCTCCTTCTTTAGGTAATACTTTGGGCTCAGGTGGTGCAAGATCGAGCTCTCCATTGTTCTTTATCAGCTCTCAAACTTCTCTCGGTTGTTTAAAACAGCTCTCAAGAATCTTACTTGAGCTGGGATCCCACTCAAATTCTCCATGCTATGCATAGGAACACCAATTTCACACATATTCGCCTTGAATCAAGAGAGTACTTTCTTTTGAGCTTTAGTGAGGAAACGCTGCGGAAACGGAAGTGGTAGCTCATAAGGAGGAGGTTCAGTACCCTTGAATTTCTTATCTTCGATTCCTACAAGCGAACTGCTCTTCCCATAGCCAACCTTCACAATGTGGTCACTAGACTTAACAACCAACTCCTTGGCAGTTTTCTTAGGTTCTCTTTTCATTACGGGAGCAACAACCTCAACACATTTGGAATTTGCAATAACCGAATCAACGACCTTTTTGCTATTGGCGAGGGAAATCTTCTTCATCTCCTCCTTGTTTTTGGCATCCCAAACTGCATAATCTTCCTCACCATAGAGAAGTCTAGCAATCTCGTCAATCGACTTCTCATTGTCATCCTTAGAGAGAATGACATTGCAATATTCCTTGGGGTTTTGTTTGGGCTTACCTGGAAACTTACCCGCTGGTCTTGTGCTTGTAGAAGCAACTTGACCAATCTGATTATCAAGACTCATGACACGGAAATTGATATCATTGATCTTAGGTTGAAGGTCGACGTGACTTGTATCCATCTTACAATCTGTCTTGCTCAACTTTTCATTAAACCCTTTATGTCCCTCTATGACATGCTGTAGCATAGCCTTCGTATAGAAATCTGTTGTCCCTTGGTTCGATGGCTCAGCCTGGCCAATTTGATAGTTGTTCCGTGGTGCTCCCGAATGCTGAATGTTCTGTCCCGAAGAATGCAGATTTTTTGGGTTTTGAAACTAAAATCCTCCTTGATTACCTTGAGTTTGCCATTGAGGATTTTGGACTGGAGGAGGATTACCATAAGGTCTTGGCTGAAAAGAAATTGCTTGAGGCTGCTTCGGTGGATAGAATTGATCTTTGGGATTTTCCACGTTGTCGCTTCTATAGGTCAGATTGTTGTTCCTATAGTCGGGATTGTATGGACGGTATTGGTATCCTCCTTGGTAGTTGTTTTGGTTCCTTAAGTAGTTCACCTCTTCTTGCACTTGCTCACTACCATCAAAACTGCCCTCTTGATACCCTTGTTGATCCCCATCAACCTCTCCTACATAGTTCACCGCCTTTTGACTAACAAGGCAAACCTTGTCAGCTTTTCAATCTTATCGTTCAGCTCCTTAAATCTTTGATTATCCCAATCCGAATCTCTCATGTTTCGATCATAGTCTCCTACGTAGCAAGCATCACATTGAGCCAAGTTCTCAATCAATTGCTCTCCTTGAACTGCAGTTAGATTAGCAAAACAATCATAACTTGACGTGTCTATAGCTCTCTAATATTGCTCAAGAATTCCCCTATGAAAAATCGCAAAAGATTCTCCTTAGGAACACCATGATGAGGACAGCTCCTTATGTACTCCTTAAGCCTTTCCCATTCTTCATAGAGGCTTTCATTTCCTCTTTGCTTGAAGGTAGTAATATTATTCCTTATCTTGGCGGTCTTTTGATTAGAGTAGAACTTGTTGATGAACTCCTTCTTGCAGTCTTCCCAAGTAGATACAAAAACAGAAGGAACATTCCTCTCCCATTGAGCTGTCTTGTTCCCAAGAAAAAAGGGAAACAAAATCATCTTGATTGCATCCTCCGGTACTCCATTCATCTTAACCATTCTACACAACCACTCAAACTGATCGAGATGATCTAACGGATCCTCCAATGGCAGTCTATCAAAGTTGTTGGCTAAGATTAAGCTCGTCAAATCCCCCAATGGATCTAGCAGCTAGCTGTCTGAAACCCGGAGGTGGGGCTGAACTCCAATGCCATTAACACCTCCTTGTTGAGGCGCTCCAACTCCTACCCCTTGAGCACCTCCTTGTTGAGGTACTTGTACTCTAACCCCAGCTGGTTCATTACCGTGAGTTTCCATCCCCAATCGACGAAGGTGATCCTCACGCTCTTTATCACGTCTTTCTCTACTTGCTCTTCTATTCGACTTTTCAAATGCGTCAACTTCTGAAACACACTCAAGAATTTCTCCTCGGTGGCTTCGTAGCTGCATGCACCTTCAAGACAAAACCAAAGAAATACAGAGCGAGATATTAGTAACCGAACAAAGAAAAATAAAAACTAGCCTTAAACCAAATGTTAAAACTAATGGCTAATTGCTTAAGTTCCCCGGCAACGGCGCCAATTTGATGTTAAGTTTTTAAACACTCAAATAAATCAACAAACGCAAATAATTGTCATTGAAAGCATTTGAGGTTGCGAAGGGGTACAAAATAAATTCAATCAGACTGATTTTTTATCCAAAAAAATGAATCCACAAGGAACCTAGAACTAACATATTAGCTATGTTCGATCTTAACTCAAGCTAGAGCAATCACTTTTAAGAGATCAAACTGCATACAACTCAACCTAAAACAAGAACTGAAAATAAAATGAAACAAGAACCAAACTAACTACTACTAGCAAGATGAAAATTAACAAAACTCAAATACAAAAACAGAGCAATAAACGAAAACAGAGCGAGCAGAGAATAGGAAAAACAATTCAAAGATTATGGGTTATATAATAGGGCAATCGACTCCAAAGCATGATAACTAACCAATATGCTAAGAGAAACAATTAAGCTCATCCTAGAACATGACACACTCAAATGAATCAACCCACTTCCATGGTATTGACTCCTAATTCAGTTAATCAATTAGCTGAACTTCCATTTGCTAATTCATAAGCCAAACAGCATTAAGCGCAAGCTCATTAAGGCCACTAATCACCCTACCTTCATTTTCCAATGGCTAGGGAAGAAAAGCTCATAAAAGGGTCTATAAGAAATTTCATCAAACACCTTTCGGGCAATAAAACTCCTAGCTTCTAGATTTCAAATGATCAGGTTGAAACTAGCATTAAACTCACCCTAAATGAAGGAATCTTACAACCTAAGTATCAAAGATCAATCATCAAGCTTTAGAATCTACCAAATCATCAACCGATAAGGAAATACTCACACATAGCTAAAGAACACAAAGCAAAGCAAAAGCAAACAAAGATAAACATAATGAGAAAGACAAGAGAAAGAGATAAAGAGATTCTTCAATTAAGAAAAGGATTGATCCAAAGATGATCATCCAAAGGAGTCTCAAATATCTTCTCCAAACTCTCTCTAAGTGGCTACTTAAACTTGATAAAAGATAAGATAATGTTGTTATTCCCTAAAAATTAGGGTTTTGATTCATTAAAGGCAAATTCGGGTTGACCCAAGAAAAATTAGGTCAAACCCCACTTTTTAAGTAAAGTGGCTGCGGCGTCAAGCTCTCAAAGTTGGTCACGGGGTCGACGCCGGCTGCACGCACAAGATGTCCGTCATGGTTGCGGCGTTGGGTTGGTTCCATCGTTCGTGAGGTCGACGACTTGGTCGGATCGAGAGAAGAAGCTTTGGGCAAGATATGAGTGTACTCGGGCGATAGTATGTGTGCCCGTGGCGAGATCCATGTGTCCATGGTCGAGAGAAGCTGCCCGTGGTGAGGAAAGATTCTGCCATCATCGAGCGTGACCAGTTGAGCAAGAGGTCCGCTATGAGTACCACCGAGAAAGAGTGCCTCGACGATAGGAGAAACTACCGCAGGCGAGAGAAAAGTGTCTGCGGTGATACGCCAGGTGTCTGTGGGCGGCTGAAGTCAGGCTCTTTATGTCGGCCTTGAGGTCAACGGCTGTGGCCTCCAATGCATTTTGTCTCCTTTTTCTTCCCTTTTTGATCCAAATCTCCTTCTTAATTGTGAGTTCCATTCCCAAACCTCCAAAGTCCAAAGTAAACTCCAAAATCACCTGAAAAGACTCAAAAGACCGAAAATATAGGACTTGATCTATCTAGGACTCTAAAATGCAAAACGAATGAAAAACTACTCTAAAGTATAAATGCATGAGTCCTAAGTGATGAAAATGAACTAAAATATGCATGAAAATACGTAAATAATGAGGTATATCAATTGGGGTACATGATTAGAGGTTGTTTGAACATGATTCATGAGTTTAATTTGAATTTTGAAGTTATAGGGTTCTTGAGGTGATTGATGAAGAAATTTTGAAAACTTTTGGGGGTTTTGGTTGATTTGTGTCTTTAGCTCTTCCTTTTGATAATATCAGGCATGAATTGTTGTACTTCAAGGCTAGATTTTAGTGATTTTCACCAATTTAGGAAATTGATTCTTAGTGAAATTATTGACTTCTTGCTGACTTTTAGTTGACTAATTTGGTTGACTAAATTTGTTGACTTTTATTGACTTTTTCTTGTTTTGAGAATTGTTTGAAATTGATAGTGGACTGGTTCTTGTGGTGTGTATTTAATGGTATGAGATTGTTTTGGATGTTGCCTAGAGTTCACATTGATTCCAATGCTTCATTGATTTGGCAATGTCTTACAATCTCTAACAAATTATCCTTGGGGCTTTCATTTCTCTTTGATGCTTTATAGGAACAATGCCACCAAAGGCCCTTCCACAACGCAAGTTCAACCATTCTAACTGATATACACTATATTTAGCTTCATTATCATGCATTTTTCTAGTTCTTTTCACATCACTTAGATTATAAGTTCACTCACTTTAGTATGGTTTCGCATCCATTTGACATTTTAGAGTCCTAGAACTAGAGAGTCTTGTATTGTTTTCTTTTTGAGTCTTGTAGGTGGATTGGAGAGCAATACACGAACATGGAGTGGAGACTGAGGAGAAACTAATGGATGTGGAGCTATGCACAAAACTGGGAGGAAAGCACTAGCTAAGGATCGATGATTGAGTGAAAGAATAAGGAGAAAGAACAAGAAGAGCCGCGACCAGCCAGACCAAAGGAGAGACCGGCCGAGGTTGCAACGACCGGATCATTCCTCGCCAAATCTGATACAAGCCCCTCGGACCGATCGACTATCATTCATGACCGGCCGAGACTGCAGCATGACTGGCCAATCATAGGACCGCATTTCTGAGACATGACCTGTGATCGGCCAAGTACACGCAGCGACCGGCCGAGGAAGAGCTGCTACCAGCCGAGCATGTTCAAGCGGCCAAACCCAGACCACGATCAACGCAACTTATCCCAAGACCGGCTGGTCTCGCACCACGACCGGCCAAGCGTCGGGCGATACTTGACGAAGACAATGCTGCGACCGGCCAAAGACGAGAAGCGACTGGCCGATCCCAACACCTTGAAGACGCGGCCACCTCATCTTATCCTGGGTTTGACCGGACTTCCCAGGTCAACCCATTAGACTTGTCTTGTTTTATTCCCTTTTGGAACCCTAAGTATAAAAGGGTCTTTTATGTGTTTGTAGCCACAAGTCTTTAACTTAACCTTTTTGGAACATCTTGGAGAGGATTTGCAGACTCAACCTTGGATGATGATCTTTAGAACATCATCTCTTATCTATTGGAGATTTCTATTTCCCCTATCTCTTTTCCTTTTATTATGTCTTTGTTTATCTCCTATTCTCTTTGTTTGTTTTGCTTTTGTTCCATCATGTGTGAGTAGTGAAATGATAGGTTCATGGTTAGGTAGATTCTTGGGGTTTTCTAATGTTTAAGGGAGGACAACACATTCTAATCCTTTGGATCAATCCTTTCTTAATTGAAGAATCTCTTATCTTTTTCTCTTGTCTCTCTCATTATGCTTATCTTTTGCCTTTGTTTTGCTTTGTGTTCTTTAGCTATGTGTGAGTAGTTTCCTTATGGGTTTGATGATTTGGTAGACTATAGGGCTTGATGATTGATCTTTGATGCTTAGGTTGTTAGATTCCTTCATTTAGGGTGATTTTAATGCTAGTTTCAACATGATCATTTGAAATCTAGATGCTAGGAGTTTTATTGCCGGGAAGGTGTTTGATGAAATTCCCTATAGACCCTTTTATGAGTTTTTCTTCCCTAGCCATTGGAAAATGAAGTTAGGGTGATTAGTGGCCTTAGTGAGCTTGCTCTTAATGTTGTTTGGTTTATGAATTACCAAATGGAAGTTTAGCTAATTGATTAACTGAAGTAGGAGTCAATGTCATGGAAGTGGGTTGATTCATTTGAGTGTCTCATGTCCTAAGATGAGCTTAATTGTTTCTCTTAGCATCATTGGTTAGTTATCATGTTTTGGAGTCGATTTCCTTATCATAGAACCCATAATCTTTGAATCGTTTATCCTAGTTCATTGCTCGTTCTATTTTCATTTATTGCTCTATTTTTGTGTTTGAGTTTTGTTAATCTTCATCTTGTGAGTAGTAGTTTGTTTGGTTCTTGTTTCATTTTATTTTCAGTTCTTGTTTTAGGTTGAGGTGTATGTAGTTTGATCTCATAAAATTGATTGGTCTAGCTTGAGTTAGGATCGAACATAGGTAATGTGTTAGTTCAAGGTTCCTTGTGGATTAGAGCTTCAAATGCTTTCAATGACAATTGTTTGCATTTGTTGATTTATTTGAGTGTTTAAAAACTTAACATGAGAGATCAAACCATGAACAACTCAACCTAGAACAAGAACTGAAAGATAAAATCAAATGAAAACCAAACAAACAACTACTAACAATATCAAACTTAACAAAACACAAAGCAAAAACAACAAACAAAAACAAAGCAAGTAAAGAACTAAGACAAACAATTTAAAGATTACGGGTTCAAAGATAAGGCAATTGACTCCAAGGTAAGAAAATTAACCAATGATTCTAAGAGAAAAAATTAAGCTCATCCTAGGACATGAATCACTCAAATGGATCAACCCACTTCCACGGCATTGACCCCTAATTCAATCAATCAATTAGTTAAACTTCCATTTGCTAATTCATAAACCAAACAACATTAAGATCAAGTTCACTAAGGCCACTAATCACCCTAACTTCATTTTCCAATGGCTAGGGAAGAAAAGCTCATAAAAGGGTATATAGGGAATTTCATCACACCTTTCGGGCAGAAAAACTCCTAGCATCTAGATTTCAAATGATCAGGTTAAAACTAGCATTAAGCTCACCCTAAATGAAAGAACATAATAACCTAAGCATCAAAGGTCAATCATCAAACCCTAGAGTCTACCAAATCATCAAACCCATAAGGAAACTACTCACACATAGCTAAATAACACAAAGCCAAAGAAAAGAAAACAAAGATAAACATAATGAGAAAGATAAGAGAAAGGATAAGAGATTATTCAATAGATTGAAAGGATGGATCCAAGATGAATCATCCAAAGGACTAGCCAATATCTTCTCTCTAAAAGTGGCTGCTAAAGATAATGATAAAAGATAAGATATGATGGTTCAATCCCTTAAACATTTGGATTTTAATTCATTAATGTTAAATTCAGGTTGACCAAAGACAAATTGGGTCAAGCCCAACTTTTTAAGAAACTGGGCCGCGGCGTCAAGCTCTCCAAGTTTGCCTCGAGCGAGAAAACATATCTGCGGGTGAGAAAAAATGTGCCCGTGGTGAGAAAAGACTGCATGCGGTTGAGAGAATGTGTCGTCGAGCTTGACCAGTCGGGCTGAGGTCGACCATGAATACCGCCGAGAGAAAGAGCCATGGGCAATAGAAATTGTGCCCCGGGTCGAGAGATTGTGTCTGTGGGCGAAATATGTGTACGTCCGTGGGTTGAGAGAGCTGTCGTCGGGTGTGAAGAGTTAAACGCCAGGTCAACGATCTGTCTCGCTTGGATTGATGCACGTGGATGAGATAAAGCTGCTGCGGGTGGGGTTTCATGGGCGATACGCCGGCTCTCTACAGGCGGTCGCGGTCGAGCTTCTGGCGTCGACCTTTGGGTCGACGGCCGCGGCCTCAAATGGGTTTTTCCTTTTTTTCTTCATTTCATTGATCCAAATCTACTCATTGATTGTGAGTTTCATTCCCAAGCCTCCAAAGTCCAAAGTAACTCCAAAATCACCTGAAAAGACTCAAAAGACCGAAAATATGAGACTCGATCTATGTAGGACTCTAAAATGCAAAATAAATAAAAACCTACACTAAAGTATGAATGCATGAGTTCAAAGTGATGAAAATAAACTAAAATATGTATGAAAAGATGGTAAATAATGAGGTATATCAGAAGCCAACTCCGGATGAAGGATATTTGCACTTAAAACTAAATGGGGATGCTCATCGAATATCCATCAAAGACATTTGTGAGGTCTATGGTTTTCATTATGGTAAGAGCATTCGGTTTCCGGATTTTGACAATGTGGAGGAATTTTGGAGTATGATTGTTACCGTGACAACAGTGAACTCCCCCAAGATGCGTTTGATTTGGAATCCGGCTCTCCGAGTTTTTGCGAAATTCCTTGCTAACATACTTTTTACAAGGAACGAGACCGGGACCAATAAGCCAGGTGAGTTGTGTTTTCTCTATAAGGGATTGGCACCGTTATTGGAAGAAGAAGATGGGATTCCTAGGTTAAGGATTTAATGGATCATAAGGTGAACCTTGGATGCATCTTTGCAAAGGAGCTTTGTAGGATCCGGGCTTGGGCACACAAGGCTAGTGACCGTAATTGCCACATAGGCGGAATGCTTCCACCAATGTGAAAGTTCATGAATGACTCACGACCTGCTCCAATGGATGAGAGAAACTTCACCTACTGCGGGATTTTAGAGAGTGTTAACGGCGTGAGAATGTACTCCTATCTCAATTAGTTCAAGGAGAAGTGCACCTTCCTCCTCCCTTGCCCCTAGATGACTTCTCTCACCTCCGTCGAAAACATCGAATTCAAGTTTGAAGGAGGAGAGAGTTCCAAGGAGAGAGTTCCACAGCAGCTGCACCTGCATTGCCTCAAGAACCTCCTATGCCGACGATGGACATGGCCACTTAGACTCTCCCACGCTATGACTTCAAACCGCCACAGCCCGAGAGAAAGCTTTGCACTCCATTCTCAAATTACACCGACGTGTGACTAAAATGGCTAAGAAGAAGTTCGATTGGTTGCAGAGGAAGATAATAGAGGCTCCGGGCTATATCTCTGATGAGAGCAATGGTGGAGTTCAGGAGAACGAGAGTGAGGATGAGGAGGATGCAACTATGCAGAACATAACCAATGATGGGGATGAGGTGAATGATGAGGCCTATCTTGGCCAAACATTCCCCAACCAAGATTAACCATGGTACCAATTTCACCAACCTTTGTATGTTTGCATTATCATTTGCATTTAGGATGTTTGCATTATCATTCCCCATGCGATTGAGTCTAGAATACATTTAGGATGTTTGCATTATCATTTGCATCTATGTTTTTGGGAATTATCTTGCTTGAGGTGAATAATCTTGTTAGGTTGATAGCTAGTGAGCATTGTGAGCTCTAAAAATTGAAATTTTTCCCTCTAGAAAGTTGAATAGTTGATCATTCACCCGGAATTCCTATGTTTGTGATAGTGTCTTGAAAGAATTTGAATTGATTCTTTTTAATTGAACTTAAACCGCTGATTTAGGGACTTGAAATACATTGAATATTTTCCTTTCTTAGGCTTAACATGATCAATTAAGTGGTAAATCCCTCTCTTGAGTAAGTCTTGATTTTTGAGCGGATAGGATGCCTCAAAATGAACCAGGGATGTGCGTAAACCTATACACTTTTGTGTCTCATGGCGGGATGAAGCAACTGGGAGAGTGCGTAAACTCGTACCCTCTCACGTTTGTGAAAATCACCTATTTTTTCTCTCCAAAACGGAAATAGACCAGGGACGTGCGTAAACCCGTACATTTTTGAATCTAACAACATGGTGAAGCAGCTGGAAGAGTGCGTAAACCTGTAGGCTCTCACGCTTGTGGAAACCAACCCAAAAATCTTACAATAAAGGCGAATAAAAGTTGAAATAAATAAGAGAGGGAGCCACAATGAAAGGTGAAATGAAAGTCCTATTAAGTTTGAGAAAGTTGAATCATATAATCTTGGATTGATAGCCCCTTTGGAAGCAATCACCATTAGAAATATGGAGTCCGACTCTTCGTACCCGACGGCACACTCTTTCTTGCCACGAGCGCAAATTCTCTCGACCCGCAGACACATGATTCTCGCCACGGGCATGCCATTTCTCCTCTGGGGGAATTCTCTCTCGGCAGTACTCGGTAGCATTCCACGCCGACCTCCTGCCCGAATGGTCAAGCTTGACGGTAGAACTCTTGACCCACGGGCATGCTTATTCTCGCCACATCACCTTTTCTTCGCCCGGGACACATCTTCTGTACACGACCAGGCCGTCGACCTCACGGCCGACTGGGATAGCACGTGATACTTATCAACCCGTGCAAAGTTAGGTGAAATGAGAAGTTGGGAAAAGGCTCTAGAAGACCCAAGGGAAAATACGAAGCCAATAAAGGCCCAAGAAGTGGTGGTTGTGAATTTAAGTGATGGAGGGAAAAAGAAGGATAAAGTTGATGAGTCAAAAGTAGCTTTTACTTTATGCTTTTTTGCTTTATGCTTTGTTGAATGTTGACTAGTGCTCTAGGGCAACCTTAGGTAGGTTTCCCTTCTCTATTTAAACATTGTAAATGCTTCAATGAACGGTTAAGCCCTAAAGGGCCAAATTCTGCTCAATTCTCTCTACACTTAAATTCTCTCTTTCGCCCTATTCTCCTCACTCCAAATCGTTTCTCTCCTTATTCTTCTTTTATTTCTGCATAAACCAACAAGAATCAACTCTATGAATTCACCACTAGCTTTTGAAAGTTGTGTACAAGAGTGGAGAATCTTTGCCTTGATTGTCCACATGGTTTTGTATGGATTGAGTGAATTGAAAAAAGTGAAATCTTGAGCAACGTACTAAAATTTTGTTTTCTTTCGGATTGGCTGCCATGGTTTTAGTTTTGTTTTTGATGGGAACGATGAAACAAGTTAGTGTTCAGATGAGAAGAGACAAAGAAGATGAAAATAACTGCAGATGATTATGGGGAATAAAAGCGTTGAATGATCATGGAGGTAACTGATCAAAGAAAGTGGAGACTTTTATTTAAACATAATTTTTTTTTGTTATCTTTCCTTATTAAAGTAGGAGTACGTTTAGTGAAGACCAGTGTTAAATTATTCTTTTAACCTAATTATTTAAATAACTACTTAAGTTATGTTGTTAACTAAATATTTTCACCAGCTGTTATTTTTTGTCTTAAAAAATAATTTACTAGGTTTATTATAAACTCCACTTTCTTCAATCTTAAAACCACCCACAATCAAATACCCCATGATCATCTACATCTACAGTTATTTACCTCCTCCTTAAATCGTTATCTACCTCTTCTCATATGCACAAAACATAAACTTTTTTCTCTGAACAAAACACAAAACCATGGCAGCCAAATTCGATTTGATTCTATCTTGACGAAAAAACCCCTACTACTAAGTCTCCAATCTTCCGGCGAGAAGAAGAAAATCTGTATTTTCTGAGTTTGGTTTCACCATCTGATAAAGAATTAAAGGACTCACATTGCAAATATTCTGCAATAACTTAATTCAGTCGGGTTATCATCAGATTCGAATCCGTCCAGGAGACGAGTGGAAGACAGCATTTAAAACTCGCGAAGGACTCTTTGAGTGGCTTGTCCTGCCTTTCGGTTTATCTAATGCCCCGAGTACCTTTATGCGCGTGATGAATCAATCTCTTCGTCCTTTCATAGGCAAATTTGTGGTTGTCTACTTTGATGATATTTTAATTTTTAGTCTGACTCTCGAAGAGCATCTCTCTCATCTGCGCGACGTACTTTTCGTTCTTCGACGTGATCAGCTATTTGCCACATTAAAAAAAGTGTGAATTTGGTTCTCCTCAAGTTCACTTCCTTGGGTATATCATCTCTGCGGAAGGGTTAGTTGTCGATCCCGGTAAGGTGGATGCAATTAAGTCATGGCCTACTCCAACTACCTTATCCGAGACTCGAAGTTTTCATGGTTTAGCTTCTTTTTATAAGCGATTTGTTCCACAGTTTAGCAGTTTGATGGCACCTCTCACAGACTGTATTCGTCGGGATGGTGTCTTTGCATGGACTCCGGCAGCCGCAACAGCGTTTGACACCATTAAAAAAAAATTGATCGCCGCTCCTATCCTAGCTCTTCCTGACTTCAAACAGGTTTTTGAGTTACATACGGATGCATCTAAATTGGGAATTGGTGCCGTCTTGAGTCAACAAAATCGCCCTATTGCGTTCTTTAGTGAAAAGCTAACTGGAGCTCGCCTACACTGTAGTACCTATGATCTCGAGTTTTATGCAGTGATTCAAGCAATTAAACATTAGAGACATTATCTTTTTCATAAGGAATTTGTTCTATATACAGATCACGACGCGTTAAAGCACTTCAACAGCCAAGATAAAATCTCTGCTCGCCATGCGTCATGGGTTTCTTATTTACAACGATTCACTTTTGTCGTCAAACACACTTCCGGTGTTTCTAATAAAGTTGCAGATGCCCTGAGTCGTCGCCATTCTTTGATGAGTATTCTTCATGTTTCAGTTCCCGGGTTTGCCTCCTTTGCAGATTTATATGAGTCAGATGATTATTTTGGCCGCATTCTTCTAGACATCCACCACGGTCTCTCTCGTGACTTCACTCTTCAAGAGGGGTTTCTTTTCCGTGGTGACCGTCTCTGTGTTCTGGCGTGCAGCCTTCGTCTACAACATATTGCCGAAACGCATAATGAAGGCCACATCGGACGTGATCGCACATTGCATTTACTCTCTCAGTCGTATTTTTGGCCTACATTACGCCGTGATGTTGAGCATTTTGTCGAACGATGTACGACTTGTCAAACATCAAAAGGCCACGCAACCAACGTCGGTCTCTATCTTCCTCTCCCGATACCAACACAACCTTGGACCGACATTAGTATGGATTTCGCTATTGGTCTTCCTCGAACACAAAAGGGCTTGATTCCATATTTGTCATTGTAGATCGATTTTCTAAAATGGTTCAATTTGTCCATGTAAGAAGACGACGGACGCCGTTCAAGTAGCAACACTTTTTTTTCGAGAGGATTACCGATTCCACGGCTTACCAACGTCTATTGTCTCTGATCGTGATTCACGGTTCTTGGGTCATTTTTGGTGGTCTTTATGGAAGCTTCTTGGTACCAACCTTGATATGAGCTCTGCCTATCATCCTCAAACGGATGTTCAGACTGAGGTGACAAATCGTTCGTTGGGCAACTTGCTTCGTTGTCTTGTGGGTGATTCTGTTAAAACATGGGACTCAAAACTTCCTCAGGCCGAATTTGCCCATAATCATGCACTTAACCGGAGTTCGGGATTCAGTCCGTTTCAGGAAGTTTATGGTCTTCTTCCTCGTCGCCCTTTAGACTTATCAACTCTTCCGGATCGAACACGTCTACATGGTACCGCCGAAGATTTTGTCGCCAACGGTCATCACATCCATGCGCAAGTTTCCACCAACCTCGAGTCCTCTTTGTCCAAATATAAAGCTGCTTCTGATTCCCGCTGCCGCCGCGTTATCTTCGGAGTGGGCGATCAGTTGTGGGCATTTCTCACTAAAGATCGAATGCCAGCTCACGCATACAACAAGCTCAAAGCAAAGAAGATAGGACCTCTCAAAGTCGTGGATCGTATTAATGACAATGTGTATCGTCTACAACTTCCCGCCAACATCACTACCTCCGATGTCTTCAATGTTCGTTATCTCTCCCGTTTTGTTCCCTTGGACCCCGTTCCAGATTCGTGGTCGAATCCTTCTCACCCGGTGGGACTTGATGCAACATCATGATACCTTCATCACCAAGCAACTATGATTTCCTTTTCTATCTATGATTTCTTTTTAGTAAATTTCATTTTTATTTGATTTCCTTTTTATTTGATTTCCTGTTCTATCTATGATTTCCTTTAGAAAAATTCCTTTTATTAGACTTTCTCAAAGCCTATATAAGGCATTGTAAATTAGCTTTGAAAGACAGCTTTTGATAATTAATTAACTAGAGTTTTCTCTAAAGCCTTGCATTGATTTGATTCTGTCATCAATACGATTGCCTTGCATCGAATTTGATTAAGTTCTTCGATACAAGAAGTCGGTCTCAAGAGATTTCCCTAAATCTCTTGATTGAGCGAAGTAGGTCTCAAGAGAAACCCAAGTTCTCTTGATTGAGCTACGAAACCTATTACTTACGCTGCGCCAGGAATCCTGTCACACATAATTAAGCTATGTATCACATGGTTCAACAACCATATGGGATACAGGATCAACATGTTCATCACTTGGAATTTAAGTTTCCGGTACATAAAGTACATTATAGTGTCAGGCCAATGTATTCAGATTAATCGAAGTCAATTATTAGATTGTGTAGCAAGTTCCTGAGAGACCAATGAATTTTCACCATCGGAAAAACACCTCCAACACGACCCATATTATTGTTCTCTATTCGAAGTCTCTTTCCAGATTGGGATAATTCAATGTCGCTACTCACATGTCCAAAAACGAGTCCTTTCACTGGCTTAATTGATTTAAACTTGCCTTTAGGCCCAGCATTAAGAAGCCCATTACCAAGAGAAGATCCATGTCCACTAATACGTTTATTCTGTTCAGAATCCTTGAGCCCATCAACATTAAACCCATATGGATCTATTTCGGAAACCTTTGCTAATTTAAAATCCCGAGAAATATGTTCCTTCTTATTTGACACCATATTCTTCTCCTTATTCAACGGAATAACTTTCTGCAAATTCGGAGCAAAGTTTTCCTTTTCAAGATCCCCAAAACGGTTAGATATTTTAACACTTTGGAAAGCTTTAGATATAGGAACATCACGAGTACTATGAGTCTCCTTAAGAACCGGTTTGTTAGCTACATTAATCTGAGAATGAGCCAATTGAGCAAATTTACGAAGTGTTCTACGAACCTCAGTAAACCCATCTTTCAGTAGTTGCTGAGGTAACACGGAATCAACAGACACCATTAATGCTTTTTGTTGGAACTTCATTTTTGACAAGTGATTTTTCATCACTTTCCGGTGGCTTTTCCGGCAAGGTCGCTGCCCGGAATTACCGGATTATGGTACCATTGAAAAGCTTATAGTTTGTACTATAATCTGGAATATTAT
>WJSH01000972.1:34970-50332 GCA_009757365.2 Lepidium campestre | reverse complement strand
CAAAGTAATAGTGAATGAGAAATGTGAGGTCAAAGTAGGTACCTTGTGACTAGAAAAGTCAACAAATTACCAAAGTCCCACATTGGAAACTTGGAAAGTTTTGGAGTAGTATAAATACTATTCAACTCTTATTAAACCTCAAGAAGGTTAGAAGGCATGGAGAGGTGAACACCACACGCGCTCGCTCGCTTGCTCGGCACGGCACGGCACGGCCGCGGTCGCGGTTCGTGAGTTTTTGGGTTCTTGGGTTCTTGGGAGTGGCCCATCGGGCCATTAATATATTCTTTTTGGAGAAATTTGTTATTACAATTTCGGTCCATTAAAACTCAAATCGAACCAATCAATTGCATAGCCGAACTGGTACGAACCGGTATTAAATCAAACCATTGCGATTGAATAATGAACCAATGCGATTATGAACCAATGTGATTTAAATGAACCAATGCGATTCACACCATTTCAGTTCTATTAAACAGAACCTTCTCCTTCCTTCTCCATCATCATTCTCAACACAGAAACATTAAACAACAATCTTCTTCTTCAGTGTCTCGAGAGTATTCGTTCTTCAAGTTCGCTAGGCTTCGTTATTGAGTGAAGCATACGAAGACGTCCACGGTTGTATCCTGGGATTTGGAATCGCATCAAACCGTCTCACTACGGACGATTTACAGAATTAAGGACAGAGTTCATACTCGACTCCGTGATTATCAATCTTCTCCTTAATTCTCAATACGTTTTGTATCGTCGATTACTCGGTCCGTTCATCCGGTCCCTACACTTTTTGTACCGTACTTGGAGAAGATTGGACTGGTTCTTTAGGTTCTAGGAGACATTGACTCACTTGATGACCATATATACAAAACCTAGGACAAATTGATGATAAACCCTCATAGAAATAAAATATCGATCACCATTAATCTTCATTGTATCCTTCAATGATTTATGTAAATTAATCTCCACACAAACCCTAGCAAATCTTCCTCTCTCATAGTTTAATGTAGTTAGGTCAACTTTAACAGGTTTCACCAAACCACGAGCTATGTTCTCCATAATATGCTTTTGATAGAGGTGCACCAGAATATTTGATAAACGAATCCAAACTGGTGTTGTGACAATGTCATGATGAAGAGGATCGAACTCCAGATACCATGACTTCACCAACAAGTATTTCCCAAAAAATTTCAATGGACCACCAGACAAAGCAGCCTGAAATTCTTCTACAACGCCAAACCGAACCATGAAAAATTGTCTTGGAAGATCTATCCCATACATCGCACCATTAAGTTTCAATAACTCTCGAAGTTTTCGATTCATAGTAGCAATAGAAACCGCTTTTCCTAGAACCTTCACGATAAGGCAATTCTTCCATAGACCATACATCACATCAAGGACCTCTTTCCCAATAGTAATATCTGGCTCACCGTCTTCTCCATCAGGATATGTCACACTAATCCTACCCGCCACAAATTCTGCTTTCAAAACCGAGTCTGGGTTAAGTCTACCTCCCGTGTTTGAACCCCTAACTTTACTAGGCCATACGTCCCTTGGTCCTGAGGATCACAAGGAAGAGGTCCCTTATCAATTGTATCAGCCATAGGCTCATCATCCGAACTTGCCACCAAAACCCTATTCGCTTTGAGAATCGCCGCATAAGACGTTAAGCAATAAGTTATCTTCTTCCAATTAAGATTGAGTTCTTTCATGTTGGCTAAGTCGTACACTGATATTCGTTCAATTATTAAATCTTGTGTTTGGAAAATTAGTGGCTTCTTGTTCCCGACCAAACAATTTACAACAAAAGCAATATACTTTGTATGATGCTTTTGAGTAAATTAGCCAATTTCTATCATATTTTTCTCCATTGAAATATCTGTGAGAAAATGTCTGTCAATTTCATTTTTGGGAAAACATAATCCTTGTGCACTATTTTCATGGGACCTTTTTCCACCAAAAAAGCTTTTAATCCTTGATATTTTTTTCCAATTCACATGATCAGTAATATCTAAAGTCTCCTCTTGTTCTGTAGCATAAAAACTTCATAATGTTTTATTCAAATATACTTTTTCTTCATATATAGGTTTCTCTTCTTCGTCATTCTTAAAACTATCATTGTCAAAGTTTAAAGATGTAAAAGTATTTCTTATGCATACTCGATAGAGGCAACATCCATATATACATTTGTACAATTTAACCTACTTGTTACATAAGTTAAAAACTAATTTGTACATAAGTCGAATACATGGGCTTCGTATGGCCCAATACCCCCTCTCAAGTTGGAGTGGCCCAATATCCCCTCTCAAGTTGGAGTGTGCATATCACAAACACCCAACTTGCAAAGAAAACCATCAAATTCTCGTCTGCCCATAGGCTTGGTGAATATGTCAACTAGTTGTTTGAATGTGGAGACATGTGTAGGAGCAATGACACAACGAACTATCTAATCGCGGATGAAATGGCAATCCGAGCCAACATGCTTTATGCGTTTGTGAAACACAAGATTAATACTAAGATAAAGAGCAGCCATACTATCAAAGTGAAGAGTGACAGGTCTTGTGCAATCAATACCTAGTACAGTAAGAAGTTGTCGCAACCACAAGATCTCACTAACCGTGTCAGCTACGGCGCGATATTCGGCTTTAGCCGATGAGTGAGAGACAACCTTAGGCTTGCATGTTTTCCAGGAAATTGGAGAACCACCCAAAATGATAAACCAGCCAGTAAGAGTGCGACATGACATTGGACATGCAGCCCAAACAGCATCACACCAAGCATCAAGAACAAAATCATTATGTGGGGGCAACAAAATACCTTGGCCCGGATTTGATTTGAGAAATCGTACAACTTTAATGGCAGCATTCCAATGATCGATCTTCGGAGCCTTCATGAACTGGGATAGAACATGTATGGAGTAGGACAACTAAGGTGAGTGATACTAAAGTAAATTAGTCTGCCAAAGAGTCAACGATAGTGTGAGGGATCAGCGTATAACATGCTTGTGGAGAGAGCGAAGTCATGGTTTTGCTTCAACTGATGGGAGACAGGTTTGGAGCCGAGCAGCCCTGTTTCAGAGATGATATCAAGCGTGTACTTACGTTGTGAGAGATACATACCGGTCAGTGAGCGTGCTACCTCAACACAAAGAAAGTACTTGAGGATACCTAGATCTTTCATGCGAAATCAGCTGTTCAAATACGCCTTGAAATCATGTATAACAGATTGTGAAGAGCTAGTAATAATCAAGTCGTCAACGTAAATAAGTATGTTGAGTCGTACCTCAGCCTTATCAAAGGTCAATAACGAAAAATCTATGTAGTTTTGTTCAAAACCATATTTAAGAAGAGCGTTGGTCATCTTCGCCTACCAACATCTGGGCGCTTGTCAAAGGCCATATATACTTTTGTGTAGGCGGCAAACTTGTGTATCATGTTGTACGAAACCCTAGAGGAAGTTTGATAAAGACTTCTTGTTCAAGATCGCCATATAAGAAAGTGTTATGGACATCCATCTGATGTATCTCCCAATCTCTAGAGACCGCTACTTCAAGGAATGAACGTACTGTAGCAACCTTACATACTGGAGCAAATGTCTCTATGTAAGCAATGCCCTCTGTTTGTGTGTTGCCAAGAACGACATGGTGCGCTTTATAGCATTCAATAGTGCCATCATATCGATATTTTATTGTGAAAACCCATTTACATCCCTAAGCCCTCTTGCATGGTGGTAAGGTTGATGTTCGCTTTCTTTCAAACACACAAATAAATACAACAAACACGAACAACTATGACATTGAAGTACTTGAGGTTCGAATCCACAGAGAATCTAAAATCAACACATTAGGACTGCAAGAATTCAAATTTGAGCTAGAGCAATAGATAAGAGGTGATTAAACTAAAGCTAAACTTAAACAAAGAAACTAACTACCAACGTAAAATAAGACAATCAAATAGAGGCATTTGGTTTAGGTAAGGCAATTGATCTAAAGGAAAAGCAATCAAATCAAAAAACTCAAGCACACATTAGCTACCATCCTAGGGCGTGAGACTCATTCAATCTAGATCAACCCACTCTCATGGCATTGATCCCTATGCAATCAATAGGTTAAGCTAAACTCTCATTTGCTGTCCTACAGTCACAAGCATTAACAAACAAGCTTACAAAGACCACTTTCCACCCTAACATCACCTCTCATTGGCTAGGGAAGGAAAGCCCACAAAAAGATTCTTTCAAGACTTTCATCGAACACCTCTCAGGCGATGTATTTCCCACCATCAAGATTACTAGTTGATCAAGCTAAACCTAGCATTAAGCTCATCTTAAGTGGACGAACAATAAATCTAAAAACTTAAGCACAAGATTCAACCATCAAAACCCTAGATCTACCAAACTATCAACCCATAAATCCACTACTCAACTATTAAAAGCCTGAAACTAAGGAAGAAGATGAATATAAACAAGGGCAATATGATAATAAGCAAAAGCATTAACTAAATCTTGAGCATGAAGTCCCAACAAACCTATCATGAGTAAACTCGTTGTATCTCTCCGACTGTTTGTCCAGATCCCTTCAAACGATAGCCAAATGAAGCTAACTCTTGTAGCTATCTTGTGTCGAAATTTCACTCAATTCCATTTTGTGGAAGGCTTTCAATCGATCATAGCGACATAACCAACTTTCCTTCTTTGTTTGATGCATTTGACTTCATTATTTTGCTCCACACTCATCACCAAGTCTCCATTCCTCCAAGTTGGCTCCAAATCACCTAGAAAAGACTCAAAGAAAGAAAAAATATGCAACTCTCTACTCTAAGACTCTAAAATGCAAAAATAAGGGAAAATCTATACAAAAGTGAAAAAACATAAGTCCTAAATGATGCGAAATATACTAGAATATGCATGATAATAAAGCTATTTATAGTGTATATCAAAGGTTTCAACAGTACATGTGCCACTTTCATCCAATGCTCCGATTTCACCACGAACAGCATCGCGCCAACATTCATCCTCACGGCTTATGATAAGATTTGAGAATCACTCCAGGTGTAATCACAACCAAAAAGGCTTGGTGATGAGGTGAAAAATTAGAACAATTCACATAATCATCAATTGAGTACTAAGTAGAATGGTAAAATCGTGATCAGACTCTAAGTGAGTAGTATTGGTAACATAATCATGCAGCTTAAAAAGAGAATTCTTGGTTCGGTGTCCACGCCATAACTGTGTGGCTGCAGTAGGTTTTGGTTCAATTACATCAATAGATGTTGGCTCAATAAAACTAGAAATAATACCTCAATATCATAAAGAACATCATCAGTTCCGAGTGCGCGTGAAGAGTCGTCAACAAGAGACGGAGCTGGGTCTGGGATTATCGTGGAGTTAGATTGGAGAACCGGTTATGGAATTAAATAATCTGCCGGTGGCACAAGAGGCTCAGGGGCAACCGGAGTGTTACGCGGAACAGAGGTAATCGTCGGCTCTGTTTCCAATGGGCGCGGTTGTTGGTGGTTCCGGAGGAGAGGGTATTGAAGTTTCCATGGTTTAAAGTCGTCATCGAGACTTGTATTTGATGGCGTGAGAGGCGTAATGGATTCGGAGAGTGACCCATTTTGAGCAGTAACATATTGGAAATCAAATTCAAAGAAAATCACATCACAAGAAACCGCAATTGTACCATTTTCCAAGTCGTAAACTCGCCACCCTTTCTTGCCATATGGATATCCTAGAAAAACACATTTGTTGCTTCTAGGATTGAACTTGTCACCTCCATGTTTTTGGTTATGGATATAGCATAAACACCCAAATATATGCAAAGGATCATATGAAGGTGCAGGATTGTAGAGATGTTCAAATAGAGTTTTACTATGTAAGAGTGGATTCAGCTTGCGGTTGATGAGATACCCAGCAGTGAGAACGCAGAATCCCCAAAATTCAATTGGCATGTTGGCTTGGAAACGCAAAGAACAAGCGACGTTCAAGATATGCCTATGTTTGCATTCAACACGACCGTTTTGTTGTGGAGTCCCAACACACAAAGTTTCAAGTTGAATACCATTCTCTCGGAACCAAGAAGTGAGACTAACAAATTCAGAGCCATTGTCACTGCAAATTGTTTTAACCTTAGTGACAAATTGTCGTTCCACTAAAGCAACATAATCATGCAAAGTAGTGGTGGCTGCCGACTTGTCAACAAGTAAGTATAACCAGACCGTTCGCGAGTAATCATCAACTATGGTTTGGAAATATCTTCAAGCCCAAGTAAATGAAGTTTTGTGGCTAGCTGCTTAAGTTCCCGGGCAACGGCGCCAAATTGATACTAGAGGTTTTACACACAATTTATATCAATTAACCCCTATAACATATGCAATCGGTGTAGCACTTAGAGGTATCAAATCCATAGAAGACTTAGAGCTAACACATTAGAAACATTCAATCCAAACTTAAGCTAGAGCAATCAATTATGGTTTTCTAACTACAACTACTGAAACTGAACAAGAATTGCAAATAAAATCAAACAAGAACCAAACAAAGTAACAACTAACAAACTCAAACTCAACAAAGACTTAAAGCAAAAAAAGAGCAAATAAAGAAACTAAGACAATCGATTAAAGACGATGGGCTTTAGGCATGGTAATCGGTCTAAGGGAAAGACAACAAACTATTGATGCTTAGAAACAATCAAGCTCATCCTAGGGCATGAAACACACAAGCTAGCTCAAGCCACTCTCATGGCATTGAAGCCATTTATTGACTACTCAATCAAGCTAAAGTCTCATTTGCCAATCAAACAATCAATAAGCATTACCAAGCAAGTTCACTAAGACCACTAATCACCGTAACTTCATCTCTCAATGGCTAGGGAAGAAAAGCTCATAAAAGGTTCTTTCAAAAATTTCATCGAACACGTCTCGAGCAACAATTTTCCTAGCATCTAGATTCAAGTGATCAAGTCAAATATAGCATTAAGATCAACTTAAACTCTCTCCTCTTTCATACTTGGATTCGATGTTATTGACGGAGGTGAAAGAAGTCACCTCGGAGCAAGGGAGGAGGAAGGTGCGCTTCTCCTTGAACTGGTTGAGATAGGAGTACATTCTCGCACCATTAACACTCTCTAAAATCCCGCAGTTGGTGAAGTATCTCCCATCCATTGGAGCTGCTCGTGAATCACATCGGTAATGCTCATAAGGAATTCCCATAAACTTCCACAATGGTGGAAGCATTCCGCCTATGCGGCAATTCCGATCACTAGCCTTTCGTGCCCAAGCCCGCATCCGACAAAGCTCTTTTGCAAAGATGCATCCGAGGTTCACCTCATCATCTATCAAATCCTCAAGCATAGGAATCTCATCTTCGTCTTCCAAGAATGGAACCAATCCCTTATAGAGCAAATAAAACTCACCGGCCTAATGGTTTCAGTCTCTTTCCTTGCAAAAAGTGTGTCAGCTAGGAATTTCGCAGCTACTCGGAAAGCCGGGTTTCTCATCAAGCGCATCGTTGGGGAGTTCATTGTTGTTCCAGTAGAAATCATGTTCCAAACCTCCTCTACATTCTCAAATTCCGGAAACAGAACTCTCTTACCATAATGGAAACCTTAGACCTCACAAATGTCTTTGATGGAGATTCGATGAGGTTCCCCATGTAATTTAAAGTGCAAGTATTCTTCATCTGGAGTTGGCTTCCTTGGTTTATGAAAGATCAACTCCATCGTGGCAAGGAAATCTCGGGTCAGCCCCGAAAAGACGTAATGCAGGAGCGATGCAAGCTTCTCGAGACCCATGTTTTTTATGAGGGAGTAGACATCCTCCTTGATCCCCATCTCCTCGAAAGGTGCTTGATTGTTCTTTGAGCTGTATAGTCATCCGTCTTTTTCTTGGTGTACATAACATTCTCATACTTGGATGAGTCGGGATCCTTTTGTTCAACCGGCTGTTTCCGCTTTGACCCGGCAGCGTCGATCTTGATTCGCTTCCCCTCTCTAAAAGATGTCTCGCCTGTTTCCCATTTTTTCTCTTTCCCTTTGGACGCCTTTGAAGCTCGGGTTGGTGCCTTCTCCTTTTCTTTCGATGTTTTGGTGGTTCGAGGTGGTTGTTTCTTTGTCTTTGGTGGCATTGTTCCTACAAAGCATCAAAGAAAATGAAAGCCCAAAGCTATTTAGAGATTGGGAAATATTGCCAATTCAATTAAGCATTGAAATCAATGTGAACTCTAGGCAACATTCAAAACAATCTCATATCATTAAATACACACCACAAGAACCAATCCATCATCAATTTCAAATAATTCTCAAGGCAAGGAAAAGTCAACAAAAATCAACTATATTAGTCGACCAAAATTAGTCAACCAAAATTAGTCAACCTAATGTCAACAATTCTACTAATCATCAATGCAACAAATTGGTGAAAATCATTGAAATTTAGCCTTGAAAATCCTGCCTAAGATTATCAAAAGGAAGAGATAGAAACATAAACCAACCAAAACCCCCAAAATTTATTTTTTAATTTCATCTCTATTCATGCTGAAGAACCCTAGAATTTCAATTTTCCAATTAAGCTCATGAATCTTGTTCAAACAACCTCTAATCATGTAACCCAACCAATATCTAACTCATTCAAAGCCTTTCAACCTAACATTAAGCTCTAATTCTCAAGAAATCTAACATTCAAAAGTTTCCAAATTTGAGCTTTAATGGAGATTGAGAAGTGGAAAATCATACTTTGGAGTTGGAGAGGTCAAGATTAAGTGAATGAAACTTGTAGGGATTGCACTAAAGATTCATAACAAACTTGCAGAAATTCTTTTGAAATTTGAGAAATGTGAAAAGAAAATTTTAGGAGAGAAAAATGGTGAGAAAGGAGAGAGAAAATGATGGCTTTGGAGGGAGAAGAGGAAATGAGATTTTGAAAAATTTTGCAAAATTTCCTAAACCATTGAAGACACTTACCTTTCACCATGGGTGCGGTGTCGAGCAGCGGCGGTCGAGGTGGAGATCGACGTGGGACGCCAGAACATTGATCCGCGCTTCACTGGGTCGTTGACCGCATTAGTCGACCATGAGATCGACTATGGGGGCTTTTCTTAAACATGTATTGCATGTCTTGAGCGTCGACCTATCCAGGTCGATCTTGAGCTCGACCTCGGCCCTTTTCATGTTTTTGTCGACTGATTGGAGTCGATCTTGAGCTCGACCTCGGTCAATTTCCAGAGCATAATTGCTCAACCCTTAAGCCATTTCTTCTCATTCCAAAACCTGAGCTTGAACCAACATAGACACACCAAAATCTTTGAACAAAATGAAAATAAAGAAAGTAAAAGAGAACTATTTACAAGGATACCATGGGATTGTCTCCCAAGTACGCTTGTTTTACGTCTCAAGCTCAACATTGTCTATGGATTTTTATTCGGTTTGAGGATCGGAAAGCAGAATCTTTTCCGCAAACGCGTCCCGACTGTCGGTTAAGTAAGCCTTTATCCTTTGACCGTTTACCATGAATTCTTCTCCCGAAGGATTTTGAATTACAACGGCTCCATAAGGTCAAACCTCTTTCACCTCAAAAGGCCCAGACCATCTTGATTTTAGCTTTCCCGGGAAGAGCTTCAATCGAGAATTGAACACCAACACCTTATTACCCTCTTTGTAGATCTTGGAGCTCTCATACGCATCACGACGAATCTCATCGAGTGCTTCCAATTGTATCAACGGTCTCTCAAATGCTGGTTTGAGATCAAAGTTCAAGAACTTGGTAGCCCAGATGGCTTTGTACTCAAGTTCAACCGGAAGATGACAAGCCTTCCCATAAAGCATATTGAACGGTGTTGTTCCTAGTGGTGTCCTGAACGCAGTCCGATAAGGCCACAAAGCATCATCAAGCTTCTTAGACCAATCCTTTGGAGCCTTTTGTGTGGTTTTCCTCAAAATCTCTTTGATTTGGCGATTAGAAACCTCAACTTTCTATGAAGTTTGAGGATGATAATGAGTAGCCACTTTATGCTTGACACCATATTTCTTCATGAGGTTCTCAAAAACCTTGTTGATGAAATGGCTTCCCCCACCATTTATCACTACTCTCGGGACTCCAAACCTCGGGAAGATGATAGTCTTGAACAGCTTAATCACCACCTTGGCATCATTAGTGGGCCTTGCAATCGCCTCTACCCATTTGGAAACGTAGTCAACAACAACCAAAATGTAGAGGTTCCTGTACGAAGATGGAAACGGACCCATGAAGTCTATCCCCCAAACATCGAACACCTCAACTTCCAAGATGAAATTCTGAGGCATCTCGTGCCTTTTACCAATGTTGCCTTGGCGTTGACAATCATCACACCTAGAGATGAATTCATGAGCATCCTTAAACATATTAGGCCACCAAAAACCCGCTTTTAGGATGCGTGTAACAGTCTTGAAAGTAGCAAGATATCCACCATAACTCGAACTATGGCAATGAAAAAGAATGCCCTGAATCTCTTCTTCCGGAAAGCAGCGGCGGAATAATCGATCATTTCCTTGCCTATACAAGTAGGGCTCATCCCAAGTTTACCAAACTACCTCTTTGAAGAACTTCTTTTTGTCATTATTGTCAAGATCAATCGGTTCCTTTCCGCAAGCAAGGTAATTCACAAATTCAGCATACCAAGGACCATCTTCCTCCAACTTCTCTATAGCGGATGTCTCAGCCACAATCAAAGAACCTTCTTGAATTGTTTGGATAAACATCACTTGCTCTTCCGGTAGATAATCATCTATATGAAGATCATACTCAATCTACAGTCTCGATAGGTGATCTGCAACTCCATTCTCTATACCCTTCTTGTCAACGATCTCGACGTCAAACTCTTGAAGAAGCAGAATCCATCTCAATAATCTCGTTTAGCATCCTTCTTCTTGATTAAATACCGCAAAGCTGCGTGGTCAGTGTGCACGATTACTTTAGACCCCACCAAGTAAGATCGAAACTTCTCAAATGCGAAAACCACGGCTAGGAACAATTTCTCGATGGTGGCATATTTGACGTGCGCATCATCAAGTGTCCAAATTGCATAATAGATCACATGCAGCTTCTTATCCTTTCTCTGATCCAAAACTGCTCCAACCGCATAATCACTTGCATCGCACATGATCTCGAATGGTAAATCCCAATCCGGTGCTTGGACTATTGATGCACTTATTAAAGCCTCTTTGATTTGCAAGAAGGTTGCATGACAATCCACATCGAAGATGAAGTTGGTGTCCTTGCACAAAAGGCTTGTAACGGTCTAACAATCTTGGAGAAATCCTTTATGAACCTTTGGTAAAACCCTGCATGACCCAAAAAACTGTGAATCTCCCGGACTGAATTAGGTGGTGCCAAGCTTGTCATAACCTTGATCTTCGCCTTATCAACGTCAATGCCTTCTTTTGAAAATCGATGCCTGAGAATAATACCATCTTTAACCATGAAGTGTCAATTCTCCCAATTCAGAATGAGATTTGTGTCCTTGCATCGTTGCAAAACCCTGCATAAATTAGAGAGGCAAGAGTGAAAGCAAGCACCATACACCGAGAAATCGTCCATAAAAACCTCCATGACATCTTCGATCAAGTCAGAGAAAATTGACATCATACACCGTTGAAAGGTCGCCGGTGCATTACATAGTCCGAATGACATCCTCTGATAGGCGAATGTACCATAAGGACATGTAAATGTCAATTTCTTTGATCATTAGGATGTATGGGGATTTGGGAGAATCCCATGTATCCATCCAAAAAGCAATAAAACGAGTGATTCGCTAGTCTTTCTAATATTTGATCAATTAATGGCAAAGGGAAGTGATCTTTCCTAGTGGCTGAGTTTAATTTCCTATAATCCACACACATCCTATGTCCGGTTACCGACCTAGTGAGTATAAGCTCATCTTTCTCATTCCTAATAACCGTGACTCCACCTTTCATAGGAACCACATGGATGGGGGAAACCCAATCGCTATCAAAAATTGGATAAATAATCCTCGCATCAAGAAGTTTCAGAATCTCTTTCCTAACCACATCTTTCAAATTCGGGTTTAACCGTCTTTGATGTTCAACAAAAGTCATTGATTCATCTTTTAAGTGGATCCTATGTATGCAAAAAGATTAAGACAGTACTTTAATACCTTTTAACGAGTAACCTAAGACCTTTCTAAAATGTCTCAATTCCTTCAAAAGCATGGCGGTCTCATCGTCATCAAGTTCAACATTAATGATTACCGGATAAGTAGAATTAGGACCGAGAAATGCGTACCTTAGCCCTTGTGGTAATGGCTTGAGCTTGACTTTGGAAGCCTTGAGTTCGCTCCGTAGACCATCATCACTAGTAAGCTTGCTCTTTCCATCGACCTCTTCATTAGACCCGGAGTTCGTTCCCAACTCCAATAGTTGAATATCCTTTTGAAGCACCTCACAAGAGTCAAGCAGCTGCTAATAACCTTTGCTATCCTCACTCAAATACCCAAATTCGGTTTTCTCAATAGTGAGAGCCACTTGAAGAGGATCTTCAATTGTCCACTCCTCTACCATGTCTTCTTCAAGCAAGTCCAATGTTTCAATGAGAAAGCATTGGTTCCCTAGATCTGGATGATCCATGATCCGCTTGATATCGAAGTTAAGGATTGAACCTCCCAATTACAACCCAATACGTCCTCGCTTAACATTAATGAGAGCTGCATCTGTAGTAAGGAATGGTCTCTCAAGGATGAGAGGATCAACTGGTTCTTCGTCCATCTCTAGCACGAAAAAGTCGGTGGGCACATCAAAATCACCCACTCTCAAGGGTAAATCCTCAACAACTCGTACCAGGATTCTAACAAAACGATCCGCGAGAATCAAAGAGATGCGGTACTTCTAAAACTTAGTAATCCGTATCTTGTTGGCAACGGTAAGTGGCATTAGATTTACACTAGATACAAGGTCACATAGACACTTTGGAAATCGCCTCTGTCCAAGAGCACAAGGTAGAGTGAAGCTTCCCGGATCCGTGAGCTTATTTGGCAAAGATTGCTTGATGATGGCGGTGCACTTCTAACTGACCATAACCATACCCTTTTCCATCTTCTTCTTGTTAGTAACCATATCCTTGAAGAACCTAGAGTAGGTAGGGTTGTTCTTGAGCACATCCATCAAAGGCATTGTAACTTTCAAACCATCCATGAATTGTAAGAACTTCTCTCCTTGTTTAGTCAACAATTGCTTCTTGAATCGACCCAGAAAAGGTAATATAGGCTCATAAGGTTGTGGAATGTATTTCTTTGAAGTTTCAGCCTCATCATCTTTCCCTTTCACCGGTACTTGAGAGCTTTTTACCTCTTTGTTTACATCAACCTAAACATCCTCCAATACCACAACATCATCATCAATTACCTCCTTCTCTTGGGAAGCCCCATCATCCTGTGATGGAAGTTATTTCCCGCTCCTAAGAGTGATTGCCTTACAATACTCATTCGGGTTAGCTTCCGGCTTTTCGGGAAGTTTACCAGCTGGTCCTTGGCTTTTGAAAGCCACTTGTACAATATGGTTATCAAGAGTCTTCCTGTGAGAGTAGATGTCGTCGATCTTGGCTTGAAGATCGTTGTTACTTGCATCCAACTTGCGATCGATCTTTCTCAACCTCTCTTCAACCCCTTTATGTCCCTCTATGAGCTGCTGCATCATAGCTTTCATATCTAAATCTGTTGTCCCTTGATTTGATGGCCCAGCTTGTCCTGAAGAATGCAAATTCTGTGGGTTTTGAATCTGAAATCCTCCTTGATTACCTTGGCTTCGCCATTGAGGATTTTGGACTGGAGGAGGATTACCATAAGATCATGGCTGAAAATAACTCGCTTGAGGCTGCTTCAGTGGATATAATTGGTCTTGTGGATTCTCTACATTATTGCTTTTATAGGACAGATTGTTGGTTCTATAGTTGGGGTTGTAAGAGCGGTTTTGGTAGCCTCCTTGGTAGTTGTTTTGGTTCCCCACATAATTGACCTCTTCTTGATCTCCTTCACTACCATCATAAACTGCATCATTACACCCTTGTTGATCTTGATGTTTGCTTTTTAAACAACCAAATAAATACAACAAATGCAAACAACTATGACATTGTAACACTTGAGGTTTGAATCCATAGAGAGCTTAGAATTAACTTAATGAGATTCCAAGAAATTGACTTGAGCTAAAGAAGATAATAGATTAGTTTGAGTAACAACTTAAATGAAAGCAAGCAAAGCAAACTAAAAACAGAACAAGTTGTAAATGATTTAAAAGCAATGGATCTAAGGATAGGCAATCGATCTAGAGAGATAACAAACAACTCAAGAAGCTAAAGGTTTCAACTAACAAGAACCATCCTAGGGCATGAGGCTCATTCAATCTAGATCAACCCAATCTCATGGCATTGACCCCTATGCGATCAATAGGTTAAGCTAAACTCTCATTTTCTCTCCTACACACAAGCTCACAAAGACCACTTTCCACCCTAACATCAACTCTCATTGGCTAGGGAAGGAAAGCCCACAAAAAGACTCTTCAAGAGTTTCATCGAACACCTCTCGGGCGATGTCTTTCCCACCATCAAGGTTACTAGTTGATCAAGCTAAACCTAGCATTAAGGACATCTTAAGTGGAGGATCTACAGATCTAACAACTGATAGTAGGCTTTTACTACTAAGCAATTCTTATCACACTATCATATCATTGCAGTACAATAGGTATCAATCCAATCAGGTGAAGATGCTAACACTCAAAATACAATAGATCAACCTAATCCAAGCCAATCAAGTGATAAAATCTATCAACCTAGCAAAACAAAACGAAATAAACAAGCTAAAGCAATAGAACAAGCAATATGAAGAAGGGTTATGAGGAATGGGGTTCATGGATCTAAGCTGAACTTGGGTTTACTAAGCTATCTAGCAAAGATCACAAGGAGATGATCTCTAGACATTGAATTCATAGAAAGCTGAACGTACTTCCATAAAGAACAACCCTAAACTAGGCTAGAAACAAACTTTACCATCATAAGTGACTAATAACCTAGCAAGCATTAAGCAACAACTCAATAAAGACAACTAACACCCTAAACAGTCAATCCCTTGAGTTACGAATGAAAATCTCTGAAAATGGTTCTTTCAAGCATTTCATCAAACACCTTGTGGGTGGAAAATGCCTAAGTTCGAATTTCACTTTTCCAAGCAAGAACAAGCATTAAGATCAACCATAACAAAAGAGATCTAGACTAATCTAACCTTAGATAACCTAATAAACCCAAGATCTACTTAAATCTAACCCATTCCTCACAAACCCTAGAAGATATACTCAAAACTCATGAAAAAACGTAACAACCCAGAAAATGAAATGGATAGCTTCATTC
>WJSH01000972.1:7303-30110 GCA_009757365.2 Lepidium campestre | reverse complement strand
TCACTATACTCGACCATCCAGCTATTTCCAGACCTGAAACAGAGACAAACATACCCAAAACCGCAAAAAAAAAAAAATGCAAAGAAATATAAAAAGGAAAGAAATAAAATATTTGCAAAGGATATCATGGGATTTCCTCCCAAGTGAGCTTGTTTATAGTCACTTAGCTTGACTCTTGCTCCCATTAGAGGTGGGGTGGATCATCGAGAGGAATAGATGTCCACTCGGGAATGGTCTCATTAGCCAAGGGCTTCACTCTTTGTCCATTCATTGTAAAATCTTGGCCATCCTTATTGACCAAAGTGATTGCTCTATATGGTAGAACTTCTTTAACTTGAAACGGACCAGACCACCGGGATTTGAGTTTCCCCAGAAAGAGCTTAAGTCTCGAGTTGAACAAAATGACTTGATCACCCGCAGAAATCTTCTTTGGGGAGATCTTCTTGTCGTGGAAGGCCTTTGTCTGCTCCTTGTAGATTTTTGAGCTCTCATAAGCTTCCAATCATGCCTCCTCTAACTCATGCAAACCCATAAGTCTCTTTTCTTGGGCTGTCTTCACATCAAAGTTCAGCAACTTGGTTCCCAGATGGCCTTGTACTCTATCTCAACCAGCAAGTGGCAAGACTTTCCATAAAGGAGCTGAAAAGGAGTTCTCTCAACTGGAGTTTTGAAAGCATTCTTATATGCCCATAAGGTGTCATCTAACTTGACAATCCAATCTCTCTTAGAAACTCCCACAATCTTAGCCAAGGTGGCCTTGATTTGCTTCTTGTTAGAGACCTCTACTTGCCCACTTGTTCGGGGATGATAAGGAGTAACTACCTTGTGTTTCACCCCATACTTTTTCAGCATGTTCTTAAAGAGATTGTTCATGAAATGGGAACCTCCATCACTGATCACAACCCTAGGCACTCCATATCTAGGGAAGATGATGTTTTTGAAGAGCTTCAGCACCACCTTTGCGTCTTTGGTTGGGCAAGCAATTCCTTCAACCCACTTGGAAACATAATCAACTGCTATAAGTATGTAGCTGTTTCCATGTGAAGGGGGATTGAATGGACCCATGAAGTCAATGCCCCAACAATCGAAAATCTCAACCTCTAAGATAGGGTTCTGAGGCATCTCATTCCTCCTACTGATGCTGCCCATCCTTTGGCACGAGTTATACTTGTTGATGTACTCTTGAGTATCCTTGAAGATCGTTGGCCACCATAAGCCAGCCTGCAGCACCTTTTGAACCGTCTTGAAAGTGGCAAAGTGTCCCCCATAAGCAGAACCATGACAATACTGGAAAACTCCCTGAACTTCACCTTTAGCTATGCAGCTCCTAAACAAACTATCTGCACCCTTCTTGTAAAGGTAAGGCTCGTCCCAGAAGTAGTGGTTGACATCTCTAAAAAACGTTTTCCTCTGATAGGAGTCTAAACTCTTCGGAACATCACCCACAACCAGATAGTTCACCAAATCAGCATACCAAGGCAAATTCTCACCCTGCAAAACCATGACTCGAGTGACTCCCTTTTTGTCCTCAGCACCAACTGAAACTGAAGCTAATAGTTGTTCTTCCGACATAGAATCATTAATAGGTACAAAGTCCTCTATCAACATCCTCGACAAGTGATCTGCTACTCCATTCTCAATCTCTGGCTTGTCCACAATCTCCATATCGAACTCTTGCAGCAAGAGAATCCATCTCAAAAGCCTAGGCTTTGCATCCTTCTTTTTCAGTAGAAATCTCAATGCAGCATGGTCGATATATACAACAACCTTAGAACCCACCAGATAAGACCTGAACTTTTCAAAGGCAAAAACCACAGCTAGAAGTTCCTTTTATGTAGTGGCATACCTGATCTAAGCAACATCGAGTGTTCTACTTGCATAGTAGATACCATTCAACTTTTTATCTTTCTTCTGCCCCAGCATTGCCCCAACAGCATAATCACTAGCAGCACACATAATCTCGAATGGTAAGTCCCAATCAGGTGCCTGGACTATGGGTGCTAAGATGAAAGCCTCCTTGATTAGTTGAAAGGCTTTCAAGCACTCATCATCGAAATCAAACTCAATGTCCTTGCACAAGAGTCGTGTAAGTGGCCTAGCAATCTTAGAGAAGTCTTTAATGAACCTCCTATAAAACCCAGCATATCCCAAGAAGCTCCTAATGTCCTTGTCTGTCTTAGGTGGCTGCAGCTGCATCATAACCTCAATCTTCGCATGATCGACCTCAATCCTACGTTCTGAAATCTTATGCTCCAGGACAATCCCTTCTCTGACCATAAAGTGGTATTTCTCCCAGTTCATCACCAGATTGGTCTCCTCATACCTAGAAAGCACCCTGCACAAGTTTGACAAACAAGAGGAGAAGGAAGAGCCATAAACAGAGAAATCGTCCATGAAGACCTCAACCATCTCCTCGATCAAATCTGCAAATATCGAAGTCATACACCACTAAAAAGTAGCAGAAGCCTTGCACAACCCAAATGGCATCCTTCGATATGCAAAGGTACCATAAGGGCATGTGAACATGGACTTTTCCTGGTCATTTGGATGTATCGGAATCTGGAAGAAACTGCTATATCCATCTAGGAAGCAATAGTAGGGGTGGTTTGCCAACCTCTCTAACATCTGATCAATGAAAGGAAGTGGGAAATGGTCTTTACTAGATGTTGCATTTAGTGTCCTATAGTCTATACACATTCGATAGCCAGTAATAGTCCTAGTCAGAATTAACTCATTCTTATCATTCCTAACCACAGTAATACCACCCTTTTTAGGAACACAATTAACAGGTGAAACCCAAGTGCTATCAGAAATGCGATAAATAACTCCTGCATCTAACAACTTAAGGATTACCTTCTTAACCACTTTCTTAAGATTGGGGTTCAGCCTCCTCTAAGGTTCTATGCTAGCATAAGATTCATCCTCTAAATGGATTCTATGTGTGCACAATTTTGGTAAAATGCCCTTAATGTTATCCAAAGAATAACATATTGCCTTTCTATACTTTTTCAGTTCAACCAATAGCACATTCAACTCATCATCATTCAATGCATCATTCACTATCACAGGGTAAGTAGAGTTAGGGCTTAGGAAAGCGTACCTTAACCCTTGAGGAAGCAGTTTGAGCTTGAGCTTGGGTGCCTTAAGCTCAGACCAGTCGTCCATGAATGTATCTGGGGCAGACTCGAGTGCATGCAGGTCGAGTGTCTCAACCAAGACTATGTCTGGGGTTGTCATTACTCGTGAACCATCGCCACACAGGCTTTCAAACTCAACTAGACCCTTAACCGGCTTGTTAGCATCCAAAATCTTCCTGTAACACTCTGTAACCTTGTACAAATACCCATTTGAAGCATTCTTGGTCAAGACACTTTGTAGGTGATCCCCTGCAGCCAATTCTTTTAAAAGCTCATCTGCTAAGGCATCCATCTCTTCATTTTGAAATCCTTGCCAAAATTAAGCTCAATCTCTCCTTTCTTGACATCAATCACAGCACCCGCAGTAGCTAAGAATGGTCTACCAAGGAGTCATGGATCCTTTGGTTCCTCATCCATCTCCAATATCACAAAGTCAGTGGGTATCTTTACATTGCCTACTCGAACATGCAAGTCCTCCAATAATCTATGAGGAATTCGAACCGATCTATCCGCAACCACCAAAGATATTCTGCATGGCTTGTAGTCACTAAACCCTAACCTCTTAGCTACTGTGAGAGGCATCAAACTGATCGATGCTCCTAAGTCACAAAGGCATCTATTGAAAGCCAATGGTCCCAAAGAACATGGAATGGTGAATGTACCAGGATCCTCTAGCTTCTTCTATACCACCTTCCTCTGAATGATGGCGCTACACTCATGGCTCAAAAAAGCCATACTCTCTTGATTCAACATAAGGGTATGGAGGTACTAACATGAACACATCCAGTATAGGCATTTTCAACTCAATCTCTTTCATCTGCTTATCAAACAAGGCCTTATACTTCTCAACCAATTCCTTCTTGAATCACCCAAGAAAATGTAGTTGAGGCTTATAAGGTGGAGGAGTGAAAGGCTTAACCTTTGCAGCAGGTTTTGGAGCATCAGAAACCTTGACTCGGGTGGAGTCTGGTCGAGCATCTTAGTCGAGCACAATCTCTGGAGTGATGCTAGGTATCGGAATGGGAGCTGCTTGACCACTAACCAATCGAGTGCCCTGATTGAGTACAACCTTTGGAGTTGAATCAAGCGGTTTGCCAAAGATATTGCAATCCTCCCGATCCTGATCATCACAGTCCTCGGTGATTGAGGTGTCACCGACAAGTGTAGGTAACTCGCGGCCACATCGAAGTGTTATGGCACTAGCATTGTACTCCTTAGGATTCTGAATAGCTTTCCCTGGAAGCTGACCTGGACGTTTAAGGTGTGAAACAGAAGCTTGTTGGCCCTCTAAATACTTCAACAGGGAGTTCATAGTTTCAAACTTACAATTGAGATCATTGTAAGAGGAGCTCAACTCGGTCTTGATATATGTCAACTCTTTTGCACTAGTGGCCCCGACCTTGAAGAAGCTGCTGAAACATACTCATTATATCCAGAGCTTGCTGAAATAGAGGTTGCGGCTGCTGCTGCGGATACCCTGGTGGAATGGCTGGTGCGGACTGGTTCTGGTAAGCACCCTGAGGCTTAGGAACATAAGGCTTGTTGTGGATTGACAACATTGGTGTTCCTATAAGAGAGTTGCGGATTGGCCTAGTACCCTTGATTATACCCATTCTGGTTCTGCACATAGCTGACCTCCTCATAGTCATCACTCTCCCCATCCTGGACTGGTGCATCCTCACACACAAACTGAACGTGTTTCTGCTGAGCCAATAAGAGCTTATCAAACTTCTCATTCAATGCCTTTATCTCCTTTTTACTCACTGAATCCGAATCGGCATTGCCCCTTACTATCCTATCATAGTCCTCATTGTAGTTCCCATCGGACTGAGCAAGATTCTCCACAAGTGCCCACCCTTCATCTACATCCTTGTTCAAGAAGTTGCCATTGCTGGCTGTATCCAAGAGCATTCAAACTCGAGGAACGTCACCACGATAGAGAGTTCTGAGAAGGGATTCATTGTTGAACCTATGATGAGGGCATTGGGTGGTGAAGCGCTTGAACCTCTCCCAAGCTTCAGAGAAAGTTTCGCCATTCCTTTGCACAAACCCAGATATCTCGTTCCTCAATCGTGCAGTCCTAGAGTTGGAGAAGAACTTAGCAAGAAAAGCGGTCTTGCAATCATTCCAAGTGGTAATGGTACCATGAGGAAGAGTCTTCTCCCAATGATGGGCTTTGTCCTCAAGAGAGAATGGAAACAATGTCGGCTTGAAAGCATCTTCACTCACACCATTGATCTTGGTGAGGCTGCACAACCTATCAAACTCATCCAAGTGATCAAGTGGATCCTCCGAAGGTAAGCCATGGAATTTGTTACTTTGAACCATAGAAATCAAGCCACTCTTGATCTCAAAGTTGTTGTTAGGAATGGCTGGAGGAGTACTATTAAGTCGCTGAACGTGTGGACTCGGTGCATCACCATCCCAATGGGTCTAACCCGCCTCACTTGAGGCACTTGCAATTGTGGACCTTGGACATTATTCCCTCGTCCCTGAATATTTGGTGGGTCTGCCATGTTCTCTAGATCCGGTTGATCACCCTGAATCTTGTCTCGTTGCTCTTTCGATTCCCTTGGAAGTTGATTGATGTTGTCAAGATAGCGGATAAGATTCTGGTTTCCCTTGGATCGTGTCTGCATACAACCAATAACCAAACCCAGAAGAGTAGACTTAAGCCGTGCGTATCGAGACTATGGGTCGAGCACGACACACTCGGGTCAAGCTGGTCGAGTCACCTGATCGAGCACCTGAGACAGAGCACAAAAACACAGAATTAAGAAGTTAGAAACCAAGAATGATCAAAAAGTAACACGAACTTGATCCCAGAAGATCTAAAATTCCAAATGTAGCAAACAAATCACCAAATGGCAACGGTGCCAAATTGATAGTAAGCTTTTACTACTAAGCAATTCCTATCACACTATCATATCATTGCAGTACAATAGGTATCAATCCAATCATGTGAAGATGCTAACACTTAAAATACAATATATCAACATAATCCAAGCCAATCAAGTGATGAACCGCTTTATATCAATAGATCAACCATGATCCGCTTGATATCGAAGTTAAGGATTGAACCTCCCAATTGCAACCCAATACGTCCTCGCTTAACATCAATGAGAGCTCCATCTGTAGCAAGGAATGGTCTCCCAAGGATGAGAGGATCAACTGGTTCTTCGTCCATCTCTAGCACGACAAAGTCGGTGGCACATCAAAATCACCTACTCTCAAGGGTAAATCCTCAAGAACTCCTATCGAGATTCTAAGAGAACGATCCGCGAGAATCAATGAGATGCCGCACTTCTAAAACTTAGTAATCCCTATCTTGTTGGCAGAGGTAAGTGGCATGAGATTTACATTACATCCAAGGTCACATAGACACTTTGGAAATCGCCTCTATCCAAGAGCACAAGGTAGAGTGAAGCTTCCCGGATCCGTGAGCTTCTTTGGCAAAGGTTGCTTGATGATGGCGCTACACTCATAACTGACCATAACCATACCGTCTTCCATCTTCTTCTTGTTAGTAACCATATCCTTGAAGAACCTATAGCTGGTAGGGTTGTTCTTGAGCACATCCATCAAAGGCATTGTAACTTTCACACTATCCATGAGCTCTAAGAACTTCTCTCTTTGTTTAGCCAACAATTGCTTCTTGAATCGACCTGGAAAAGGTAAATTAAACTCATAAGGTGGTGGAATGTATTTCTTTGAAGTTTCAGCCTCATCATCTTTCCCTTTCACCGGTACTTGAGAGCTTTTTACCTCTTTGCTCACATCAACCTGAACTTCCTCCAAGACCACAACATCATCATCAATTACCTCCTTCTCTTTGGAAGCCCCATCATCCAGTGATGCAAGTTATTTCCCGCTCCTAAGAGTGATTGCCTTACAATACTCCTTCGGGTTAGCTTCTGGCTTTTCGAGAAATTTACCGGCTGGTCTTTGGCTTGTGGAAGCCACTTGTGCAATCTGGTTATCAAGAGTCTTCATGTGAGAGTAGATGTCATCGATCTTGGCTTGAAGATCGCTGTTACTTGCATCCAACTTGCGATCGATCTTGCTCAACCTCTCTTCAACCCCTTTATGTCCCTCTATGAGCTGCTGCATCATAGCTTTCATATCTAAATCTGCTGTCCCATGATTTGATGGCCCAGCTTGGCCCATTTGATAGTTATTCTGTGGTGCTCCCAAAGGCTGAATGTTGTGTCCCGAAGAATGCAAATTCTGTGGGTTTTGAAACTGAAATCCTTCTTGATTACCTTGGCATCGCCATGGAGGATTTTGGACTGGAGGAGGATTACCATAAGGTCTTGGCTGAAAATAACTCGCTTGAGGCTGCTTCAGTGGATTCTCTACATTATTGCTTTTATATGACAGATTGTCGGTCCTATAGTTGGGGTTGTAAGAGCGGTTTTGGTAGCCTCCTTGGTAGTTGTTTTGGTTCCCCACATAATTGACCTCTTCTTGAGCTCCTTCACTACCATCATAAACTGCATCATTATACCCTTGTTGATCATGATGTTTGCTTTTAAAACAACCAAATAAATACAACAAATGCAAACAACTATGACATTGTAGCACTTGAAGTTTGAATTCATAGAGAGCTTAGAATTAACACAATGCGATTCCAAGAAATCGACTTGAGCTAATGAAGATAATAGATTAGTTTGAGTAACAACTTAAATGAAAGCAAGCAAAGCAAACTGGAAACAGAACAAGTTGTAAATGATTTAAAAGCAATGGATCTAAGAATAGGCAATCGATCTAAAGAGACAACAAACAACTCAAGAAGCTAAAGGTTTCAACTAACAAGAACCATCTTAGGGCATAAGGCTCATTCAATCTAGATCAACCCACTCTCATGGCATTGACCCCTATGCGATCAATAGGTTAAGTTAAACTCTCATTTTCTCTCCTACACACAAGCTCACAAAGACCACTTTTCACTATAACATCAACTCTCATTGGCTAGGGAAGGAAAGCCCAAAAAAAAACTCTTTCAAGACTTTCATCGAACACCTCTTGGGCGATGTCTTTCCCACCATCAAGGTTACTAGTTGATCAAGCTAAACCTAGCATTAAGCACATCTTAAGTGGAGGATCTACAGATCTAACAACCTAGCTTCAAAGTGAGTAAACAAGAGACTTAGCTAATACAAAATTATTTAGAAAATGCATGATAATGAAGCTATTTACAATGTATATCAACTCCCCCAGACTGTCCTTTGCTTGTCCTCAAGTAAACAACCAAAAATCCCGGAAGAGAGGTTTGAAAGTGGGAACTCAACATGTCAAAACCTTAGCAAAGATTAACATTTAACGACCAATAATAGTGCCCACACATAGCTCAAAAACAAGATTCTAAGTGAACTCTAACTTCTGAAGGCTTATCTATCTCTATCAAACAACAAGCGTTCACAAGAGTCCAAAAGCTATTCAGTCAACCATTCTTCACATTCATTATTCTCAAGGACATGGAGTCTCACAAATGGATAGTCAATCAAATGTCACTTGGCTATGTGAGAAAAGACAAGAAAGCACTAAAGATGTGAGTGCAAGAAGGCTAATTGATTTAAGGTGACTATACTCTCATGGAATAGGAATGCTAATCATCGCACAAAATTATACTAAGACAACAAACAATTGATGCATACAATTATTAGCTCCCATTCTACCCAATGATCACGCAAATAGTCTACCCAAAAACCAATCCTTAGCTTTACTCATTCCCAGGGCGAAAGCGGACAAGAGATAGAAGATCTCAAAGAGATCTCGATAGAACTGGATGGCGGCTAATGAAGAGATGAGAGAGGCGATGGTAGGAGTGATGAAGAATCGATGGATAGATAAAGCTCAACCTAGGCGAATTTAATCAAGCCTAAGGACCCTTCTTCCTAACTAGGTGAATCGAATCAAACCTAGAAGGGCACCAGTCAATCTCGGGAATGGAATCCACCAAGAGACCCGTCTTCTTCCTTGAAGGGAATAGAATCAATCTTCAAACAAGGACCCTGAAACCCAAGGAAGTTCTCTGAGAGGAAACTCTTGTTTTCTATATTTTCATTCAACGTCAACTGTCCAAAATGTACAAGGGTTTACAACTTATATAGGGATCTTAAGGAAACCCTAATTTTTAATGGGCTTAAAGAAGTGGGCCAAATAATTAGTAGATAAAAAGTAATAATTAATCTAGCCTTTCTAATCCTAATGGGCCTAAATTTACAAACTCAATTAATTAAACATAAAACAAGGCCTAAACATTTGAGCCAAATTAAAACATAATTACAAAGGGAAAAACAGAAACCCTCCTCAATCATTAACTCTCCACGTAAAGTATGCATAGAGAACAGTCCATCAAGGCAATTCAAGGCTTGGACAAGCTCTGTGCCAAGTGTGCAGTTCCACGCTGCACCAGAACCCTCCCGCTTTGAGAGATTCGTCCTCGAATCTTAGGCGGTCATCTCCACAAGCTCTAGGCACAATCCGGAGGTTCTTCTTTCACATACACTCCTTTCAGAGCCTCAACATGGACACTTGCTGTACCAAGACGTGCTGATGTTGGAGTTGGAGTCAAGAATAGCTCACGAGCTCCGTAGTCACAAGTAAAAGGAACCGGTTTAACCTCTTTGAGAAGATGTGGCATGATCTGATGGATGTTCGTTATGTTCTTGGACTTGTTGCAACCACAAAAGACCCAAGCATAATCTCCATTTGGTCTGAGATTCACATTGCAATCGAACTGAGCTGTTTTGCCCAAGTTCTCTCATAGACTCGCAATTGCGCTTTATGCAGAAGCACCCATTTGCAGAACCAATAACTTTCTGCTCCAAACTCCATTTGGACTGATTCAACTTCGAAGACTCAACTGATTGAGTCAAGAATCCATAAAGTCAAAATAGGTACCTGGTTCGCTCTGGTTGGTTCTATGCACTTCCGGCAATAGTCGATGGTCTCCATAACTCGGCAATAGCCGGATTGTGAGCTCCATAACTCGGCGGTCAAGAAATTGTTTATTCCATTATTGGGCTTGCTGGAACCATAAAAGGCCCAAGATGAAAACCCAATTTTCCTGAGGTACAGATTATTTTGGAGTTGGTTTGTGCGGTTCAAGTTTTGCTCTAGACGCGCAGTTGCGCACAATGCCGAACAGCCAACTTCCAGATCCCATATCTTTTACCTCCGGTGGTCTCTGCTTGCGTTCTATGGCTCGTTAGAACCGTAAAAGACTCAAGAACAATTTCCAAGTGGTCCGCAAGGCAAGATCTCGATCATCAGGGCTGTGATGATTAATTACTGACCGTGATGCGCAGTCGTCTTCACTGCAAATCGGCCAACTTGTGAAATTCATATCTCTCTGCTCCGGACGCCTTTTGAGATGCTTCAACGTCTTGGAACTCACTGAGTGAGTCAAGAATCCACAGAAATAGAAACCGTTCCTTGATTCAGTTTGGTTCAGCTGAAACACACATCACGACCGGTCCAGCATCGGACCTATTTCCAAAACATCCCATGCGATCGGCCGGATCCGAACAGCGACCGGTTGAGGCAATCACGCGACCGGCCGGAGCATCGCATGCTGAAGCTAGGCCGATCCTCTTTAAAAGGTAAGTCTATGTTCTCTTTTGGTTTGATTTAAGTGATTTCCAATCCTGGTTTAGCTAAACCAAAAGATAATTTGTCTTCTTCCTTATGAGCTTCAAAGAAAATCACACTCCTCACACAATCACTCACATCATTTTCTTTACAAAAAGTTTTCTTCTCCACTTTGAAATAGATCATTTTTGCCTCTAATCTTTGTTGATTTTTTTTTAATCTTGTCAAAGTTCATCTACTACTTAGTTCTTTTCATCAAAAACCCAAGGTATGTGTTCTTCAAACTCCATATTCATGAAAGCTTAAGCTCAAATTGGATATTTTCTCTTGAGCTTGAATTTGGGTGATTTGTTTGGTGATTTGTATTTCTTTGTGATTAATTTTTGTTGGCCAACTTGATTAGTTAACAATTTTGCAAGATTGATGGTGAAAATTGAAATTTTTGAGAAGTTAGAGCTAGGTTGATGAATAGTGACGAATTTGTGCATAATGTTTGAAAAGCTTGTGGTTTGATATGGTTTAATCTTTCCTTTGATAATGCTAATAATGATTTGATCCTCAATGTTGATGATCTTGAGCGGTTTTAACATATTCACTTGAAAATTTCATGATTTGTGCTTAAGAGTGTTTGACACTTCAAAAAATCTTGAATTCTTGTGAATCATGAGTTCTTGAGAATTGTTATTGTGATTCATTGCTTTAATGGTTACCTAGAGAGTGAATTGAAGTTTAGAAAATGTTTTTGATGCTTTGTGATTTTCCTCTCTTGTCTTAAGCTTTACTTGCGTCACTTTTGGCACCATGTAGGAACAATGCCGCAAAGAACCCGTTACCAACTATCTAGCACCGCCAAAAATAAAATGCTCCAACTTCATATCAAGGGGCCTCCAATATTTGACAAGAGACCAAATTCACCAATTTTTGTAAATAGTTTGAGTAGTCTTCTATTTTGATTTGCTTTGCATTTTTGTATGCCCTTTCTCTTGGATTATGTTCTGGCCGGGACGGTGAAAAGTAAGTTTGGGGGAGAGGATAGTATTTGACGTTGCTTTTATTTGTTTTGTTTTCTATCTTTGAGTCTAGCTTGCACATATGTAGCATTTCATTTTGCATGAAAAAAGTTTCAAAAATCTTTTCAAAAACAAGCATGTAGTTTCATTAACACTATATATTTGTCTAGAAGCATATAGGTTTGCACTTCACTTGCATAGGGAATAACGACACAATTCTGTTGAGAACTGGTTTAGATCTAGCCAATGACCTTGTTTGGGAACACATTAAGTTTTAGACATCTCTTTGTTTAACTTGTACACTTCGTGCTTTGAATTCTTAGTCTTGCAATTTGCCGAATTGATGACGCTTGCTAGCTTGATGCCATTCTCGAATATTATTTGAACTTAATTGAATCTAATTCTCTCACTTATGGATTTTCAATACAAGGCCATGGTAACCATAACATATTTGGACTATCTTCACCTTGATGTTGACTTATTGTTGTTTGGGGCTCAAAGAAGATTAGCACTAAAGGGAAAATAAAAGAAAGAGGGTTTAGAGTTATGGGTTGATAGTAAAAATAAGAGGTTTGGGAATGAGTATAAAGGTGAACCAATTGGTTATGAAAAAGGAGAAAAATCAATAAAAAGGGAGAAAAGAAGATTAGCACCAAAGAGTTAGGAAAAAGAGAATGATTAGCTCTAAGTACGTATCATTTGATAAGAAAAAGATGCTATATAAAGCAAAGAAAAGGCTAAGAAAGAAAAGATAAGGCCTAGAAAAGAAAAGAAAAGAGGGTTAGCAAAGTTAAGAAGTTAGAGCTTGTGTATAAAAGTATTTCCCATATGTTCTAAGAAAGAGTTTGCAATGTGCTTTGATTAAAAAATTTCATTGATGGATTCCTTTGGTTTGAAGTTCAAAAAAGGGTAGTATCTTTTAGGAGTTGGTTTTGGGAATGAGTAAAGCTAAGGATTGGTTTTTGGGTAGACTATTTACGTGATCATTGGGTAGAATGAGAGCTAATAATTGTATGCATCAATTGTTTTTGTCTTAGTATAATTTTGCATGATGATTAACATTCCTATTTCATGAGAGTATAGTCACCTTAAATCAAATAGCCTTCTTGTACTCACACCTTTAGTGCTTTCTTGCCTTTTCTCACCTAGCCAAGTGGTATTTGATTGACTATCCATTTGTGAGACTGCATATCCTTGAGAATAATGAATGTGAAGAATGGTTGATTGAACAGCCTGTGGACTCTTGTGAACGCTTGTTGTTTGATAGAGATAGATAAGCCTTGAGAAGTTAAAGTTCATCTGGAATCTTGTTTTTGAGCTATGTGTGGTACCTATCATTGGTCGTTAAATGCTAATCTTTGCTAATGTCTTGACAGGTTGAGTTCCCACTTTCAAACCACTCTTCCGGCATTGTCGGTTATTTTCTTGAGGACAAGCAAAGGTCAAGTCCGGGGGAGTTGATATACACTATATTTAGCTTCATTATCATGCATATTCTAGTATACTTCGCTTCATTTAGGACTTATGTTTATTCATTTTAGTATAGGTTTTCACTCATTTTGATTTTAGGGTCTTAGAATAGAGAGTTACATATTTTTCCTTTCTTTGAGTCTTTTCTAGGTGATTTCGAGCCAATTTGGAGGAATTGAGACTTGGAGATGAATGTGGAGCAAAACAATGAAGTCAAATGCATCAAACGAAGAAGGAAAGTCGGTGATGTTGATATGATCGATTGAAAGCCTTCCACAAAATGGAATTGAGTGAAATTTGGACACATGATAGCTACAAGAGTTATACTCAGGACCGGCTAAACCAGAGACGAGCCCGGCCGGACCAAAGTTGAGACTGGCCGGGCATCAGACCATTTTTTTATGTTCTAAGCCAAGACCGACCGGTCCACCTCCCAACACATGTTTTTTTCTTTTATTTCACTTGGATCTGACCCAATTTGTCTTGGGTTGATCCAACTCGTTTTGGAACCTTAAAACCCTAATGTTTAAGGGTTGAAACATAATTCTTCTCAACTTTGGAGAGCAGCCACCAATAGAGAGAGTTTAGAGAGATTGAAGATTGATTTCCCCTTCTTGGGGATGATGATCTTTGGATCATCATCTCCCATGTGTTGAGATTTCTTGTTCTCTTTTCTTTTCTCTTTCATTTTGTTCTTGCTTTTGTTTATGTATTTTGTTTATCAATATGTTTATGATTTTGTTTATAGTCATCTTCTTCCTTAGTTTCATGCTTTTGATGGTTGAGTAGTGGATTGATGGGTTGATGGTTTGGTAGATCTAGGGATTTGAAGGTTGAATCTTGTGCTTAAGTTGGTAGATTAATTGTTCCTCTACTTAAGATGAGCTTAATGTTAGGTTTAGCTTGATCAACTAGTAATCTTTATGGTGGGAAAGACATCGCCTGAGAGGTGTTCGATGAAAGTCCTGAAATAGTCTTTTTGTGGGCTTTCCTCAAGCAAGTGGTCTTTGTGAGCTTGTTTGTTAATGCTTGTGACTGTAGGAGAGCAAATGAGACTTTAGCTTAACCTATTGATTGCATAGGGATCAATGCCATGAGAGTGGGTTGATCTAGATTGAATGAGTCTCATGCCCTAGGATGGTAGCTAATGTGTGCTTGAGTTTCATTGTTTGATTGTTTTTCCTTTAGATCAATTGCCTTACCTTAACCCATTGCCTCTATTTGATTGTCTCATTTTACTTTGTTACTTAGTTTCTTTGTTTAAGTTTAGCTTTAGTTTAATCACCTCTTATCTATTGCTCTAGCTTAAGTTTGAATTCTTGCTGTCCTAATGTGTTGATTCTAGATTCTCTGTGGATTTGAACCTCAAGTACTTCAATGTCATAGTTGTTCGTCCTTGTTGATTTATTTCATTGTTGGAAAAAGCGAACATCACTGAGCCGCCCATGAAGCATGTAGAGTTCGGAGTTCTTGCGTTATTCCCCATGCAATCCCGGACGTTGAGGAGTTCGTTGGCAAACACACATCCTAAGTTGACATCAGATCCAATGGTATAGCTAGGTCTTGTCCCATCATGATGACATAACACAATTCTCACTCCTCTAAAATGCATAGCCAACTCAACCTTCCTTGAAGCACTTGTATCCTTCCTTGCACAAATGTGTTGGCTAAGAATTTCATCACATAACGGAGTACCTGAAGTCGAATGTGGCTCATCTTTAGGCTCTTCCGGTATGTATCTCCTGCTATCAATTTCCAAAATTCCACCACGTTTTCATATTCGTTGAACTTTTCCTTGGTTTGATTCTTGAATAAGAAAATAGTGCAAAACTCCTCCATGTTGAGTTGGTAGTGAAGGCCATCTACCTTGAAACTTAGAGTACACTCAGCGGCAATAGGTTTCCTAGGATTAGAGTAAGTAACCTCAATTGTAGAAAAGAACTCCTTGGCTTGTCGAAGATAGAGTGGTTTCCTGAAGCAAACAAATTTGAGTACTCCCAAGTTCTTTAGTATCTCACAAACACCTACATTCAAACCCAATTCACCGAGGAGAGGGCGGTCAAAATACCGGGGGTTTTGAAACATGATAGTTTCAAGGGTAGCAAGATCATCTATCTCTTCTTTGGTGAGAGTGGTTTTCTTCCCCTTGCACTTGAGAACCACATCCGCATTTTGAATCAAGTCATGAGTAGTCGCCGAATCATCTTCATGGAGTAGGCGTTTGTCAGCTGTTTTCCTTTCTTGGTTTTCCTTGTATCGATTACGTCCATTTGTACCTACACTTGAAATTTGGAAAGTTAGTCATGGTACATAATATCAAGGGAAAGAATTGATGAGCGAATTTAGCATTAGGAGCAACAATTCTTTCACCAAGAAGCACAATATCTTTCATTCACTCAACAAACTACAACTCGTATTTCCATCAAGTTTCAAAATTTGCTTAAATTGAAAATTTTTGAATTCATTCCAAAAACTTTAGAAGATCTAATGGATCGAAGTTATTAAGTATGGAAGTGGTTTAAGTTATTAAGTATGGAAGTGGTTTAAGCATATCAAAATGAGTCTTAATCAAGCAAGAAATACAAATTTTCCCCAAAAAAATTTCAAATTCGTCACTATTCATCATTTTCAACCTAACATCCAAATATTTCCAAATTTCACCATAAAGCTTGAAAATTAATAGCTCTAATGGAGTATTCAAGCACAATGTAGTTTCGAGCAAGCTATTTCAACCACAAAAATTCTCTAAACAAGGTTTAAAGAAATTCAAGAAAATGGAAACTTGAAACTTCCATGGAACTAGAGCTTTGAAGAAATCATACCTTTGCTTTGGTGAATGAAGAGAGATGAATCTAGGGGAAGCGTAGCTTTAAAATCGACACAATTAGTAAAAACAATGGCAAACTCTTTTGATGTTTCTTGAAAAGGAGAGAGTTTGCAAGTGTTCTTGGAAAAGTCTTTTATTAGCTTGGGAGGAAACAACAAATTTGTTGGCTTAATGGGGACAAAAATCAAGATGCCTTGGTTTAGGGGACCAATTTTTTGGTTTAAAAATCTGATTTTACCGGTCAAAGGAGAGAGAAATCGAGAAACTTACCTTGACTTTGCTTGGGACCTACCGGTCTTAAAAACGGATCGATCGGTCGTGTTCATTTGTTCGGAAATGGACAACGATGACCGGCTGGTTGGCGTGTTCGAGCAAGCGACCAGCCGGTCTCTCCTTGTGTCCCGCCGAAGATTGGCTTAGTCCGGCCCGTCTCATTCCTTTTGTGTCTCCATCCACTTAACTTGTCTTGGCTTGCTTCCTTTGTCATAAGGCAATTGTCTGCATAACAAAAATTTAAATCTAAAAAGAAACTTAGTGAAAAATATATACAAAGGATACCATTGGAATACCTCCCAAGAGTGTTTGTTTTACGTTGCTACCTTGACGTTATGTCCAGTTCAAGCTTGAGGAGGATCGGTGAACTGAACCTTATCGATCTTTTCCATTGAGGAGTCAGCCAAACATGTCTTGATCCTCTGTCCATTAACCGTAAACTCTTCTCCCGTGTGGTTAGTGAGAACCACTACATCATATGGGCGAATTTCCTTAACCTCAAAAGGTCCCGTCCATCTTGAACACAACTTCCTGGGGAAGAATTTTGATATACCTCATTATTTACCAGTTTTTCATGCATATTTTAGTTTATTCATTATTTAGGACTCATGCATTCACACTTTAGTGTAGTTTTTCATTCATTTTGCATTTTAGAGTCCTAAATAGATCGAGTCCCATATTTTCGGTATCTTGAGTCTTTTCAGGTGATTTTGGAGTTACTTTGGACTTTGGAGGCTTGAGAATGGAACTCACAATCAAGGAGTGGATTTGGATCAAAGAAAGGAAGAAAAAGAAGGAAAAAAACCATTTGAGGCCGTAGTCGTCGACCCCAAGTTGGACGCCAGAGGCTCGACCGCGATCGCCCGCAGACAGCCGGCGTGGCGCCCACATGCATCAATCCGGGCGAGACAGATCGTCGATCTCATGCCCGACTCTTCACACCAGACGGCAGCTCCCTCGACCCATGGACTTACTCATGTCTCGCCCGCATACACAATCTCTCGACCCGGGGCACAATATCTATCGCCCACGGCTCTTTTTCTCAGCAGTATTCATGGTCGACCTCAAACCGACTGGTCAAGCTCGATGACACATTCTCTCGACCGCGGGTAGTCTTTTCTTGCCATGATCACATTTATTCTCACATGCGGATACGTTTTCTCGCCCGAGGTAGATTTCTCTCTACGCGACCAGGCCGTCGACCTCTTGGTCAACCGAACCAACCCGACGCCGTGGCCATGACGAACAACTTACGCAAGCAGCCGAAGTCGACCCCGCGGCCGACTTGGAGAGCTCGACGCCGCGGCTGAATTTACCTTTAATGAATTAAAACCCTAATATCTTATCTTATCTTTTATCATTATCTTTAGTAGCCATTTTTAGAGAGAGTTTAGAGAGAAGATATTGGAGACTCCTTTGGATGATTCATCTTGGATCCATCCTTTCAATCTATTGAAAAATCTCTTATCATTTCTCTTATCTTTCTTATTATGTTTATCTTTGTTTTCTTTTCTTTTGCTTTGTGTGAGTAGTTTTCTTATGGGTTTGATGACTAGGTAGACTCTAGGGTTTGATGATTGATCTTTGATGCTTAGGTTGTTAGATTCCTTCATTTAGGGTGAGCTTAATGTTAGTTTCAACCTGATCATTTGAAATCTAGACGCTAAGAGTTTTTCTGCCCAGAAGGTGTTTAATGAAATTCCCTATAGACCCTTTTATGAGCTTTTCTTCCCTAGCTATTATTTAGGGTGATTAGTGGCATGAGTGAACTTGATCTTCATATTGTTTGGTTTATGAATTAGCAAATGAAAGTTTAGCTAATTGATTGATTGAATTAGGGGTCAATGCCATGGAAGTGGGTTGACCCATTTGAGTGATTCATGTCCTAGGATGAGCTTAATTGTTTCTCTTAGCATCATTGGTTAGTTATATTGTCTTGGAGTCGATTGCCTTATCATTGAACCCATAATCTTTAAAACGTTTGTCTTAGTTTTTACTTGCTCTGTTTTCGTTTGTTGGTCTATTTTTGCTTTGTGTTTTGTTAAGTTTGATTTTGTTAGTAGTTGTTTGTTTAGTTCTGGTTTGATTTTATTTTTCAGTTCTTGTTCTAGGTTGAGTTGTTTGTGGTTTGATCTCATAAATTGATTGCTCTAGCTTGAGTTAGGATCGAACCTCAAATGCTTTCAATGACAATTATTTGCGTTTCTTGATTTATTTGAGTGTTTAAAAATGTAACATCAAATTGGCGTCGTTCCCGGGGAATCTAAGCAATTAGCCATTAGTTTTAAGATTCCGTTTAAGACTAGTTTTTATTTTATTTTGTTTGATTACTAACATCTCGCTCTGTTTTCCTTTTGTTATGCTTTGAAGGTGTATGCAGCTACGAAGACACCGAACAGAACTTCTTGAGGGTGTATCAGAGGTTGACGCATTTGAAAAGTTGAATAGAAGAGCAACTAGAGAGAGACGTGATAAAGAGCGTGAAGATCACCTTCGTCGATTAGGGATGGAAACTCACGGTAATGAACCTGCTGGGGTTAGAGTACAAGTATCTCAACAAGGAGGTGCTCAAGGAGTAGGAGTTGAAGCGCCTCAGCAAGGAGGTGTTCATGGCATTGGAGTTCAGCCTCCATCTCCGGGTTTCAGACAGCCAGCTGCTAGGCCCATTGGGGCGTTTGATGAGCCTAATCTCAGGGCCATGCAGACCAGAATCCCTACTCCCGTGATTGCAGCCAACAACTTTGAGGTTAAATCAAGCCTCATCAACATGGCGCAGAACCAAAGGTACAATGGACTTCCTGTGGAGGATCCTTTAGACCACCTTGATCAGTTTGAGAGGTTGTGTAGAACGGTTAAGATGAATGGAGTACCGGAGGATGCAATCAAGATGATTTTGTTTCCCTTTTCTCTTGGGAACAAAGCAACTTAATGGGAGAGGAATGTCCCTTATGTTTCGGTATCCACTTGGGAGGATTACAAGAAGGAGTTCATCAACAAGTTCTACTCCAAGCAAAAGACCGCCAAGATAAGGAATGATATTACTACCTTTAAGCAAAGAGGAAATGAAAGCTTTTATGAAGCATGGGAAAGGCTTAAAGAGTATATTCAGAGCTGTCCTCATCATGGTGTTCCTAAGGAGAATCTTTTGGGGTTTTTTCATAGGGGAATTCTTGAGCAATATTGGAGAGCTCTAGATATGGCGAGTTATGGTTGTTTTTCCAATCTTAGTGCAGTTCAAGGAGAGCAACTAATTGAGAACTTGGCTCAAAGTGATGCATGTTATGGGAGAGACTATGACTGGAACATGAGAGATTCGGATTGGGATAATCAAAGGTTTAAAGAGCTGAACGATAAGCTTGATAAGCTGAGCAAGGTTTGCCTAGTTAGTCAAAAGGCGGTGAACTATGTAGGAGAGGTTGATGGGGATCAACAAGGGTGTCAAGAGGGCAGTTTTGATGGTAGTGACCAAGTACAAGAAGAGGTGTACTATGTAGGGAACCGAAGCAACTACAATGGAGGCTACCAATACCGTCAATTCAACCCCGATTATAGGAACAACAATTTGTCCTATAGAAGCAACAACGTGGAGAATCCCCAAGACCAATTCTATCCACCGAAGCAGCCTTAAGCAAGTTCTTTTCAGCCAAGACCTTATGGTAATCCTCCTCCAGTCCAAAATCCTCAATGGCGAGGTCAAGGTAATCAAGGAGGATATCAGTTTCAGAACCCACAGAATCTGCAGCCTTCGGGACAGAACATTCAGCCTTCGGGAGCACCACGGAACAATTACCAAGCTGGACCATCTACTCAGTTCTTAGGGGATCCCAACATGAAGCTAATGATGCAGCAAATTATTGAAGGACATGCAAGGGGACAGCTAGAGCTGACTGAGAGATTGAACAAGATAGATCGCAAGATGGATGCAAGTCACAGCGACCTTCAGGCCAAGATCAGCGATATCAATTCCCGTGTCACGAGTCTTGAGAACCAGATTACTCAAGTCACTTCTATAAGCACAAGACCACCGGGTAAGCTTCCCGGTAAGCCCGAGCAAAACCCCAAGGAATATTGCAACGTCATTCTCTCTAGTGATGATAATAAGAAGCCAATTGACGAGATTGCTAGACTTCTTTATGATGAGGAAGAGTATGTAGTTTGGGATGTCAAAAGCAAGGAAGCGATAGAGAAGATTTCCCTCGCAAATAGCAAGAAGGTAGTTGATTCGGTTGTTGCAAATTCTGAATGTGTTGCGGTTATTGCTCCCATAATGAATAGAGAACATGAAAAAACTGCCAAGGAGTTAGTTGTTAAGTCTAGTGGCCACATTGTGATGGTCGGCTGTGTGAAGAGCAATTCGCTTGTGGGAATTGAAGATAAGAAAGTCAAGGGTATTGAACCTCCTCCTTATGAGCCACCACTTCCATTTCCGCAACGTTTCCTCACTAAGGCTAAAAAGAAGGTACTCTCTCAATTCAAGACGAATATGTGTGAAATTGGTGTTCCTATGCCAAGCATGGAGAATTTGAGTGAGATCCCAGCTCAAGTAAGATTCTTGAAAGCTGTTTTGAACAACTAAGAGAAGGTTGAAGAGTTGATAAGGAACGGCGGAGAGCTTGATCCTGCACCACCTGAGCCTAAATTATTGCCTAAAGAAGGAGATCACGTTACATATTTCATTCCTTGCACCTTTGGGGAATCAACTTTCGATTACGCTTTGTGTGATTCGGGTGCAAGTGTGAATATGTTGTCGCATGAGATTGTCAAGATGCTGGGAATTGCCAACATGGAGAAGCATTCGACTTCAATCTCATTTAGAGATGCATCTACTAAGTACCCGCTCAAGGTGGGAGGTGCATTGTTCCAACGGACTTCACAGTCGTGGAAATGGAACCGAACTGTAAGTTCCCTCTCATCTTGGGACGACCATTCTTGAATACAGTTGGGGCAAACATTGATTTCCTCAACAAGAGGGTGGTGCTTGAGAAAGTGGGCCAGGCAGTTTCATATCCTACCAAGGGGTTTAGAGGTAGTCTTTGTGGTGTAATTGGATGTGTCGAGGATAATGTAAGTATTTCGAGAGTTGAGGCCAAGGATCATAAGCACAACACCAAGGTTTGTTCAACTTTCCCAAGAATCAAAGACCCGGATGCAAGTGCTTTGTGCTCGAGAAAGTTAGAAAGTCAGGACGTGTATGTGGAGAAGAATCCGCTTACCGATCCTCAAACCGCATGAAAACGTGGTAGACAACGTCGAGCTTGAGACGTTAAACAAGCGCACTTGGGAGGCAATCCCATGGTATCCTCATACATAGCTTGCTTTTATTTTCTTTATTTTCATTTTGTTCAATGGTTTTGGAATGTTGATATCGGTTCAAGCTTAGGTGTTGGAAAGAGAGGAAAATGGCTAAGGGGTTGAAGAATGGTGCTTAGGGGATGGCCGAGGTCGACCTCAAGGTCGACCGGATTCAGGTCGACAAAAATCCATATCGGTCGCGGCCGAGCTCCCGGTCGACCGTAATCGGTCGACGGACGTAACGATCAATCTGGTTCAAGAAAACATCACCCGCAGCCGATCCCCCGATCGACCCAAATGCTCGACGGACGTGACATTTGCCCTGGTTCGAAGGATCCACCCGCGGTCGACTAGATATGGTCGACGGGGGTTACAAAAATTTTGGCCAAAACTTCATGCGTCCGAAGTCTACCTCACTCTCGACCACACTAGCCCGACGTCCGTACCCCATGCAGCCAAGGAAGTTTTCTTTTGCCATAGAAAATATTCCAAAAATTTTCAAACTCATTTCTTCTTCCCCATTCAAAAATACAACTTTCTCTCTCTTCTCTCACCATTTTCTCTCCGAATTTTATATTTTCACATTTCTCAAATTTTCAAAAGCATTTCTTAAAATTTGTTTTAGAATCTGCAATCTCTACAAGTTTCCTTCTTTCAATCTCAACCTCTACAACTCAATCCAACCAAAGGGCCAATTGGCTAAAGTAACTAGAGTTCCAGCTGAAACTTTTACATTCATTGGGAATATCTCAGACATTATGATCCATGGTAAGCCTCCCATACCCACAGCAAATGCAGATATAAAACCCTGTAATATGATGTTAAGATCAGATAAATCTTTATACTAAAAGTTGTTTTACGTATAAATGTTGAAAATATTTTATATAACGTACCACTACACCGATACAGGTAAAGATGGGAGTGAGCTCATCAAGCATGCCATATGACTATACAAGAAGGTAAATTGATAAGTAAAAGAATTTGATCTTTGTATGTAATTTTGGTATGGTTTTATGTTACTTACCCGAAAGCAAAAGGTAAATCTGAGGAGCAAGCTGAAAAAGCACATTCCACCAGTTGAAGCCTGTAATTTTACAAATCATTTATATGTTAAACAAAGATGCTAAAACTCAATTGAAATTTGATTTTTTTTTTTTAAATAAGAATTTTACCAATAGAAGTGGTCTTCGTCCCATTTTCTT
>WJSH01000971.1:6883-22736 GCA_009757365.2 Lepidium campestre | reverse complement strand
TAAAAGCTGAGCACAGCCTCGCACAAAAAATTCGACGAGCTCATACTCTTGAAAGCCGAGAACAACCTCGCAAAAACAAATCAACGAGCTTGGCCTATTAAAAGTCGAGCACAGCCTCGCACAAACAAATCAACGAGCTCAAACACTTGATCACCGAGCACAGCCTCGCACAAACAATTCGACGACTTCAGACTTTTAAAAGCCGAGCACAACCTCGCACAAACAAATCAACAAACTTAGACTCTTAAAAGCCGAGCACAGTTTCGCACAAACAATTTGATGCGCTTAGACTCTTGATCGCTGAGCACAGTCTCGCACAAACAATTTCGATGAGTTTAGACTCTTTAAAGCCAAACATAGTCTCGCAAGACCAATTCGATGAGCTTAGACTCTTAAAAGCCAAGCACAGTCTTGCACAAATAGTTTGACGAGCTCATGCTCTCAATCGTCGAGGAACCATTAAGGAAACTACGAACATAAATTTATTAAAAGACCGACGAACATATGGGATTCAACAAAATTTTCAGTAAAATCACAAAACCGAGGCTCAATACCGCAGAAATGAGCAAATAAATATCATCACTAATTATACTCCTATCAATGAGCATACTCGAATCTTGAACCCACAAATCTGATGTCGAAGCCAAAGGTTCACCTGATGAAACAGCGCATGTGCTCGTCGACTCTGGACATTAGGTGACGAACATGAAGCTATGATGTCTGGCAAATCTACTCGGTCGACAAATACCGATGACTCCAACTTTCTTGAAGCAGAGGCGATCGGCGATGAGGCACCAACTGTGACGCTCGAAAATTCCTTTGAACGACGAGTACATGAGGAGAAGCGTGGAGAGCCTCATGAGATATATTAGAACTTAAAGGAGAAATTTGAAGATTTGGTATCTAGACGATCCTTCCGGAAATAGAGTGTGCTAGAAGACTCCCCGTATGCTACTGCCCAACAAGACCTAGCCACCTGGCATATCTTGATCTCTCCTTAGATGATTCTACAACTTCGTAAAATTCAATACAACAAATTTCTACGAATTGAGGGAGACTAATTGTAGGAGGGAAATCGAGCACACACAAAAATATATATTACAATTCCAAGAAAATAATTGATCATGTCAATCAAAGTTGGGTCTACTAAGAAATTAAGCCCATATAAGAGCCAAATATGCCCAGTCCACGCTTTGACGACATAACAGTGAACGCAAGTCACATCAATAAAACGACACGTGTAGAAGCGTGCAAGCGCGTTACGATGAACTCCAATCAAATCAATAAGGTTGACACGTGGTGTAAGACGCTAGACACCTGCCTCATAGTAGAGATCATACAAGGAGAGTGCATGGAACTCAACACGTGTGGCCCACATCGGACACATTTCATGGCCTTAAAAATAGAGCTAAGGTTGGCTTTATTATAAAAAATTTTGTAAAAATTTAAAATAAAGAAAAATTTAATACTAATATAATGGGTACAAATTCTGTTCTTGATTCAGTTTGAGATTGAGTTTGGTTTTTCGGGTATATAGATTTATTACACATTCTGTTATTTTATCGGGTTTGGTTTCTTTAATTTGATGAAGCTGATTTTTACAGAAACTTAATAGATATCATTCAGTTTGAGTACTCCGGATTGGTTAATCTGAAAATAACGCTTTTCAAATGTGAGTGGTATGATCCAACGATTGAGAAATGAACTAGAAGGAACACAGGGGGTGGTGTAAATGTTCTAGCCCGAGAAAAATATCCTAATAACGAACCATTTATCCTAGGTATATATGCATAATAATAATTTCACTTAATTAAAATCATTTATATAACATTAATCTAGTTTTATTAATTATTTATATATTTCATGCAGCCTCAAAAGCGGATCAAGTTTGCTATATTTCATACCAATATACAACCCAACCTAGACATTTGTGGTTGAATGTTTGTAAAGTAAATTCGAGGGCAAATATTTTAGGAAACTACAAAAATAAAGAACTGCCTTTGTTGCAATAAGATAACGACGATGATGTGTTAATGACAGTGGTGGACGATATACCGATCGATAATTTGGCAATTCCAACGCACGATGGTGAAGAAATTGATGACGATGTCAGAGTTGCTGAAGCGGAAGACAAATTTAGAGTAATATGTCTTCCTCAATTGACGACGAGAACAATGAAGACAACGAATAATATTGTAATAGTTGAATTTCCACGTAATTATCTAATAAACCATTGAAATATTATTGTACTCATGAGATAAAGCTATGCGTTCATTTTCCGGATAAAAATAACCCGAAACATATAATCTTAAGTTATATATATTGGTGTTTAGATAAAAATTTCGAAAGAACATTGTGGCCTAGTGGCCACTACACAATGCCATTAATATAACTTGTCCTCCCTATTAACGGTTCGAAAATTTCACTGCAATCGCAGATCAATAGCAATCTCTGCGACTGATCTGCCACTACATATTTATAAAAAATAGAATTTCACAATTTTAGTGAATTGAAAAGTTAGAAATTATCACTTTACTTTGTTTATTGATGTTTATATTCCATAATATTGATATTTATAACTATTTTTCATTAATTTCACAATATAGCAAATGTATTAGTTAACATATATATCATGTATGTAATTTTCTTTCAATACATGAAACTTTTATAAACAGTACATTATAAACTATTCTAATAGATATTATATTCATAGTAGTCATAGTTTTCATATTTTAGACTTTAAATATGTATATACTTATAAAGATTTTAAATTTTCTATAATTTTAATAAGATCAATCGCAAATCAGTAGCAACATTTGCCACTGATCTGCGACTAAATCCTAGATCATTCGAAAATTTTGCTATTGATTTGCGACTGGGTTCAAAAAATTTGTTTTAGTCGCAGAACAGTCGCATATATTGCTACTGATCTGCGACTGAAATTTAAAAATATCGTTTTTTCACATATTTAATCTATTTTAAAATTACGATTCATAAACTAAGATTGTTAAACGATGTTTCTATACTATAACTATATGAAATATATTATTTTAAATATTTGAAATGATTATGTAAGATTTATGACTTCTCGTTTTACGTTAATCGGATGAAAGGAATCGTAAGCCAAGTTAAGAAGGCTGGGAAATATACCGGGTTCATGGAGAACCACATCTAGCAACAATTGGTAGAATACTGAGAGATAGAAGACGCGCAGAAGAAGAGCAATATTGCCCGCGAATCTTGCTTTTCCGATCAGGACGGCCTTGTACCGCATAAGCATACCGCGGGACAGAAGATATACTGTCGCGTTCAAAAAGATCTTGTAAGTAATTTTCTTTTTTTACATTCTTTCTTAATTTATTTAATATTTATTGGTTTTTGCAGGAAAAATAATTGAAGCGATCTGCTTCAATTGGTGAAGTATTCATGAAGACACATACGAGATCCGACAGGAGTTGTGTGGATTTAAAGGCGGAGAAGATTAACTAGACATATAAGCAAAGCCTTAGCGAGAAGATGTCTCAGATGGGGAGCAACACCGATATGTCTGATGGTGCTTCTCAAAATATCGAGCTCACTCAGGAGGAGAAGGACAATCTTTTTCTCCAAGTATTTGTTTCAAATTTTTATTACTTTTTTTCTAATAATTTATATTGATTTCTAATATTTTTTGTGTTTTTCAGTCTACTAAACCTGATAAACGAGGCTACCAATACAGCTTAGGAAATCTCGCCCATAAGTATGGTTCTTCGAATAACAAGCGGAACGCCGGTTCTTCTGTCACATATACTATATCTGATTTTGAACAGAAGTTAGCATACCAGAACCAGGCGATGGAGAACTACAAACAGGAAATGGAACATCGAATGTTACTATTCCAGCAGCAGAACATGATGCTCTTGCAGTACATGCGGCAGAGAGATCCGACATTTCTTGACCTGACCGCTATGGCTCCTGATGGAGCAGGGACTTCTATAGCCACACCCGCCGGAGATACCGAACCTACGTTCGACTTTACCGCACCTCATGGATTCTGATTTCGGATTCTTATTTTATGTACTTTTTTATATTTTGTATTTTAAACAATTTCTGTTTAATTAATATACTATATTTAAAAAAATTTCATTCTTAATTTTTAAAAATTATAATATTTTAGTTTTAATAAAAATTTTATGATAAAATACAAATTTTTAAATTAGGAAATATATTACCATTACGACTAAAAACACAGTCGCAAATTGTGACTGATGTAATTCAGTCACAAACTGAGACTGGATTCTCAGTCGCAATTTGCGACTAATATGGCAGTCACACATTGCGACTACAACACGTTAGTCGCACTTTACGACTGATTTCACAGTCACAACTATACCAGTCCCAGTTTGCGTCTGACTACAATCAGTCACACACTTGGCTAAGCCTTTGCCACTAGATCATTTAGTAGCACATTAGTCGCAGTTTGTGACTACGCAATCAGTTGCAGGGTTAGTCGCAATTTTAGACTGATTTATCAGTCGCAAAAGGAGTCGCTCATTAGCGATTGAAGTGTGACTGATTATATTTGCGACTGCGTCTTTGCGACTGATTTTTTCAGTCGCAAACCAGTTGCACTTTAGCTAGTTGCGACTGATATGAGACTGATATTGCAGTCCCAAATCTATTGTTTTCTTGTAGTGATAGCACAAATCGATTAGAGTATGAGATATACTTATCTAGTCGTTGGTTGGAGTTTCGTTTGTCATCGATTCTTTTGACTTCATATCTCGGTATCGAGCCATTCGTAGTTGATAAGCGAAGATGAGAAAGAAAGTTGTTAGTGAAACATGAACGAATGAGAAAGTACAAATTTGTATGTAAAAAGCACAAGATATAAAATTATCGAATCCAAAAACATCCATAATTTTTTTTGTTTTTAGAAAACATCTATTAATGTATAACGAGACTATGAACATATAAACTGATAAATCATATCATTTATGAATCAAATCAGTGAGATTCTAATATAAACATAAATCGCGTAGTATTGTTAATAATGATAACAAACAAAGCATCATGGTAAAAGAAACAACTTATTCAATTCATATTGATCACATTTGTTTAACCAAAATCATTACTAAAATCGATGAAAGAAAGACTGATGGTATGTCGAATTGTCGAATTGTCGATTTGTCAAATTAAACAATATATGCCGAGGAATTAAACAATATAAACGACTACAAAGTCAATTCTTGTAACTACTAATAATTTAATAGTTTGTTGACTCAAGCGAAAATTGACTCTCACGTTAAAAGATGGAAATAATCAATGGGCCAAACTATGCAGTATATAGTTCGTCTATAATCAATTAATAACGTGTCCAAGAATGTGAATCGTATCGTACCGTCACGTTTGTACCTAAATTTTTTGATTTTGAAGTCTTCTTTTATTGTCCCTTGCGTGAAGATTTCTTTTTGTCATTCTCCACAGACGGCGGCATTCGAACCGGATCTACCACAAAAAGATCTAAATCCTAATCGAGTATATTTATAACTAGAAATGGGTAAGAACTGTGATTAATAAGAAAGAGAAGAAAGTAAAGAATTGTGTATGTATTGAATGATTTTATGAATCCTCTTTGGAGGTAGCCTCTTCTATTTACAAAAAAGGCTTAGTTCTAAGGTTACAAAAATAAGTACAATTTCATTTTATCATCATTTCTTCCGAATGGAAAATATTCCATATATGAAATACATAATATTTTTTTTTCCTTGAGCTGAGTATACTTTGGATCGAGATCTCTGATGGGCCGATTTTAATTTATGTTAGGCTAATGGTCGGGTGAAATCCACCTCCAACAAAGATGAATCCAATCGCTAGTGTTATGCTCACTGAAAACAATACAGTTTCTTTCAAGTCCACGTCAACGCGTTAAATCCAAAAACAAAAGGCTTCTACTTGACGAGCAACATCAAGTTTTGTATTATGTTTTTTCAGAAAATAACTAGTTTCTATTTTTTTCTTTGACGTGGGTAGATGGCTAGGAGGGAGTCCCATCAATATTAGCAATGAGGTGATGAGATTAATCCCAAGTATAGTCTCACTATTACTACCACTATTAAAAAAGAACCCAAATCTGTTATTTCTGCCCTTAAGGATCCAGGACCGTGTCAAGCAATGCAGGAAGAATAAAATATTAATAAATATTAATTTACTAAATATGAAATAGTCATAAATAACTAAATATAAAAATTTTAAATTAAAAAGAAAATTGTAAAAAGAATCGCTAGTCATTGATGCTTGCAAAACGAATAAAAACCTAAATTTGTGATGGCGGTTGCTGGTCGCAGTCGCCAGCAACCATCAAACGAATATGACCATATCTAAATTTTATACATTCATTTGATAAACTAAGTACTGTTGTTTCCGAAAACAAGTGTAAGTTTATCATTTTTTCCCCTTGTTTGTTTTATGTTTTTTAACAGTTTGAGTTTGAGTTCTATTTTGAAATGTCATCGTTGAAATTGTCCAATTTCGTAGGTGAGAATGAATAATGAATCTGGAGCATCGTTGAAATTGTCCAATTACGTAGGTGAGAATGAATTATGAATCTGGAGCATCGTTGAAATTGTCCACAATATCAAATAAGAACAAAAATATAAAAACATCTGGAGACAATATTGAATAGGGAAAAATGTCAAAAAAAACCTGAACTTGAAAAAACCCATCAACTTTAAGTGAACCTATTTAATGTTGAATTTTTATTGATTTGTCATTTTAATCTCAATCTGAGTTTGAGATTTGGCTCTATTAACAAAAGTTTGAGATTAAGGGGGTTTCTTGGAGGTGGTATTTTAATAGATTTAGAAATCATCGCAAAATCATGTGTTTTTCAAGGATTGATTTTCAAATCCTATTTAAAATTAGGTGTTTTTCAATCACTGATTTTCAAATTCTATTTAAAATTATGTGTTTTTAGTTCTATCATTTATAAATTTTAATTAAAATTACATGTTCTCAACCTTACAGATTTGAATATGTATTTGTTATTTTAATGGATTTGACTGGATTTAATTGTGAATTTCCCTTTAAAATACAAAGACTCAAATCCTTACAAAATACTTGTTATTTTGAGTTGAATTTGAAAAATTTTCTTTCTATGATTTTAAAATCAAAGAATTTACAAATCTTAAATGGATTTCTAAATCATACCTCCAAGAAACCCCTAAAATGACAAATCAAACAAAAGTTCAAGATTAAATAGGTTAACTAAAAGTTGGTGGTTTTTTTCAACTATTTTTAAAAGTTCAAAGTTTTTTTGATATTTTTCCCATATCGAATAACATTAAAAGCCGAGAATGAGATTAATAAGATCCAAAGCAAAAAGTTGAGAACATAGAAATACCTGCAACATAATCCCATAACAATAAGTTCCATCGACAAAGCAGATTTTGCTAATCATCTTGAAGCTCAAAACATTTCTAATCAATTTCTCCAAGCGGTGTCATCGTGCATTGAGATGACTGACCTTGATGACTTGTCATGCCTTGTGAAGATTGACCTTGACGATTCACAATGCCCTGAGAAGAGTCCACTTCTTGAATGACTATGGCTTGAGACGATGACTTAGAAAAATAAAAGCAAGAATAATACCCCATAACAGGACTTTTCTCATCACTACTTTTCTCAGGGTTTGGTGTACAGAACAGACTTTTCTCATAATCAATACTTTTTATATATATACTTTTAACTTGTGAATTCACTTATTATAATTTAGTCAAAAGTTTTAATTGATTTTTGTACTATCTTTAGAATAAGGGTTTTTTGGGAAAAAATATTTCAAAGTAACCACTAAAATCAATGCAACTAAAACTAAATCAACTAGAATTGTGAAATTACTATTTTAAACTCTTCAATTCTAACTTGTCCGGTAAGGAAGTATAACAGTGATATGTCTTGCCACCAGATCCGCCCGTGGAGGAAGCTGGGGAAGCACCAGCTTCCGGTCCCAAAATTATAAGAAAATTTTTTGAATATAAAGTAGTTTCTTTTAGTCTAGTGGTTTATGTGCAGAAAAACTTGATCACTTTCAGATTGTTTTTCAACCAATAGCCTTTCCGAAACAAAGCAGTAGCTTAGGAAATTGTTTTTCAACCAATAGTCTTTGAGCACTTTCCGATTCAAAGGTGAGGTATATTGGTGCTATATAAAAATACTAGGAGGAAATAGAGCCTCTTCCCATGATTTGACATACAACCAAAGAAATAATAAGAACGAAAGAGGCCTTAACGACGACTTTGGTTGATTTATAGTCCTGATAGACTCACAAATAATCCATTTTCCATTAATCTACAGTATTCAAAGAGAGAAGAAAAATATTTCATTCTATAAATGAAAGCTCCATGAACTGAATCACAAATTGAACAACCCGAGATATGTCTTTTTACGACTCTTTCATCTTCCTTTTCGTCTTCTCCTTTCTCACTGGCTTCAGGGCTTCTGCTCAAGTAGAAGATCCTACTACTTACATATATCATTTCTGTCCGAACACGGCTACTTTCACCAGAAACAGCACTTACTTCATCAATCTCAAAACCCTTTTGTCCACTCTCTCTTCCAGCAACGCTTCTTACTCCACCAGATTCCAAAGCGCCACTGTTGGGAAAGCTCCCGACAAAGTCACTGGACTTTTCCTTTGCCGTGGAGATGTGTCACCAGAGTTTTGCAGTGTCTGTGTTGTTTCTTCCGTCAACGAAACCTTGACTCGGTGTCCGAATGAGAGAGAGGTCACTCTCTATTACGATCACTGTATGGTCAGTTACTCTAACCAGAATATTCTTTCGAAAAGTAGGACTAACGGTATTGAAGGATATATCATTTCAAACGGCAATAATATTTCATCTAATCAAGTAGACGAGTTCAAAGCTTTGGTGTCATCCAAGATGAACCAAGCTGCCTTCGAAGCAGCGAGCAGTGTTAGAAAATTCCATATGATAAAGGTCAATTGGAACACAAACGAGAATTTGTACGGGCTGGTTCAGTGCATTCCTGATCTTGCCATGGAGGACTGCTTAAGCTGTCTGGAATTTACCATCATTCAAATGCCACTTTACACAAGAGGATCAAGAGTTTCTTACCCTAGTTGTAATGCAAGGTACGAGCTTTACCCGTTCTACAATGAAAGCGCCATTAGAGCTCCACCACCTCAATCCCTGGCACCTATTCCTCCGATGACAACTCCTTCATCATCTGGTGAACTATTTCTTATTCGTCTGTTTTTTCCCCTGATTTCTTGAAATTAGCAATACCAATGGGGGAAGTTTCGTTCTTTGACAGAATTTCGATTTGTTATCAGTCCTCTATTGTCTGATCTTAAGCCAATGATCTTTGAAAAGCAGGTAAAGATGGGAATTCAAAAGTGTTAGTGATAGCCATTGTTGTGCCTATTATACTGGTTCTGCTTTTTATAGCTGGTTACTATTTCCTTACAAAAAGGGCAAAGAAGACTTATGACACAACACTTGCCTTTGATGGTAAAGGTTCATTGACAATGTTGATTGGGTTTGATAATATCATTTATCAACCTCTTTTCTCTGATTACTAAGACGTTTATTATGAGACAGGAGATGATATAACGACCATAGAGTCGTTGCAGCTTGATTATAGAACAATTCAAGTTGCTACAAATGATTATTCAGAAAATAATAAGATTGGTCGAGGTGGATTTGGTGAGGTGTACAAGGTATACTATATATTACTATTAATTCATACAATATACGTGTGAGGTTGTGTACTTTCTATTTAAAATTCGTGTCAACACATTGGATGACTCGATGATGCTCATAAAACGGTTAGGGTACATTTTCTAATGGGACTGAAGTTGCGGTTAAAAGACTGTCAAAATCATCAGAACAAGGTGACACAGAGTTCAAGAATGAGGTTGTTGTTGTTGCAAAGCTTCAACACAGAAATCTTGTTAAGCTTATAGGGTTTTCAATACAAGGAGAAGAAAGGATATTGGTGTATGAGTATGTGCCCAACAAAAGCCTTAATTACTTCCTATTTGGTCAGTTACATTTTTTTGCGAATTCCAATGATTATTAAGCATTTCTTGAAACTTGAAGTTGTAAATCTTTGTATTCATGGATGTGCACAGACCCTGCAAAGCAAGGTCAGCTGGACTGGGCTAGACGATACAAGATCATTGGAGGAATTGCTCGGGGAATTCTCTATCTTCATCAAGATTCACGGCTCACAATCATACACCGTGACCTTAAAGCAAGTAACATTCTCTTGGATGCAGATATGAATCCTAAAATTGCAGATTTTGGAATGGCTAGAATCTTCCGATTGTACCAGACCCAGGAGAACACAAGCCGAATAGTTGGTACCTAGTAAGTCTTTCGCTCATATATAACTTGAATTTTGTTGAACATTATTCTGCCAAATACTCAAGTTTTGTTGTGATCCATCATAGCGGTTACATGTCTCCTGAATATGCAATGCGAGGCCAGTTCTCGATGAAGTCTGATGTCTATAGCTTCGGAGTGTTAGTTCTTGAGATTATAAGCGGTAGGAAGAACAACAACTTCAATGAGACAGACGGCGCACAAAACTTGGCTACACATGTAAGTTTTAAGGCAATTAATATTTACCTTTCCTACAACAAGCAATGTCAGCTCGAACTAATTGATTGATTAATATTCTAGGCTTGGAGGCTCTGGAGTAATGAAACACCATTAGACCTTGTGGATCCAATTATTTTAGATAATTGCCAAAAGAGTGAAGTGGTTCGTTGCATCCATATAGGTCTTTTATGTGTTCAAGAAGATCCTCTACAGCGTCCGACAATGTCAACGATTTTAGAGATGCTTACTAGTAACAATGTGACTTTCCCAGTGCCTCTGCACCCAGGGTTTTTTATTCAGAGTAGAATTGAGAAGGACCCGCTTGACTCAGATCAGTCTAGGTCGAGCAAGAATGTTCCAACGTCTGTAGATGATTCATCTATCACTGTTTTATATCCTCGTTAAACAATGAATATAGTGTTAATCTTCACGCTTGAATCAATTGGTATTATTGAAATCAAGTTTAAGCATTATATACACATATTTCTAGTGGACGTTCTCAACCCTGTTTATTGTTTACTAGTATTAATTTGTTGTTTAAAATCATTCGTAATTTATTTTGGTTTTGATTCTAGAGCTTTTTTTAGTTAATCATTTTGTAAATAGTTTACATATCTTATGTACTTCTGTTTACAGTAGTATACACACAATAGGAAAATAAAACAGGTAATGCAATGCGTGGCCAGTTCTCGATGAGTCTGATGTCTATAGCTTCGGAGTGTTAGTTCTTGAGATTATAAGCGGTAGGAAGAATAGCAGCTTCCACGAGACAGACTGCGCTCAAGATTTGGCTACACATGTAAGTTTTAAGGCAATTAATACTTACCTCTTCTACAATAAGCAATGTTAGCTAGAACTAATTGATTGATTACTATCCTAGGCTTGGAGGCTCTAGAGTAATGAAACACCATTAGACCTCGTGGATCCAATTATTTTGGATAATTGCCAAAAGAGTGAAGTGGTTCGATGCATCCATATAGGTCTTTAGTGTGTTCAAGAAGATCCTCTACAACGTCCGACAATGTCAATAATTTTAGTGATGCTTACTAGTAACACTGCGACTTTACACCAGTGCCTCGGAAACCAGGGTTTTTCATTCAGAGTAGAATTGAGAAGGACCCACTTGATTCAGATCAGTCTACGACGAGCAAGAATGTTCCAACGGCTGTAGATGATCCATCTATCACTGTTTTATATCCTAGTTAAACAATGAATATGGTGCCTGATACACAGAGTTTTAACCCTATTAATTTTTACTGCAAGAATCCACAGAGACCAAAAGTCAAACTATCAATCAATTAGACTAAAATTCAAGCTAAGACAATTCGAAGTTGTTTGGTTTATCAAGTAACAAAAGCAAATAAATGAGATTTAAATTCAATAAATAAAAACACCAAGTTCAGGGAAATTCTTAGAAAATCAGAATGATGAATTCAAGCATTATTCAGGGAACAAATAAAACCGTCTTAAACTCAAAACACACATGATATACATGCATTTTGGCTTGATTTCATATATATTTCTGTATTGGTTTAGGCATTTAGGATTCATTTATTCTCATATTTTGACTAATAACTTGCTTTTTTAAAGTCCTAGAAGTGTTGTGTCGCATTCTTGCATATTTGAGTCATTTTAGGTGATTTGGAGCCGGTTTGGAAGCTTGGAGTGTTGGAGGCGGATATAGTAGAAGAGCTGCAAAGAACGAGTAAAAAGAGGGAGACCGATCGGTCCCGATGCGCTGAAGCTTTTTCCAGAGACGATTTTATTCAGTTGAGCCGAATTGTTTAAGGCCCAACTCGTTTTGAGGGATCAGAAAACCCTAAGAATAAAAGCAGAGAGCAGCCACACTGTTTTGGATCACTTCTTTTCTCATTTTCGTTTTTCATTTCACAGACACTTGTTCTTCATCTTTCACTTACTTTTGTTGGACAATTTTTCTTCTCCTTGGGTCATCATTGTATTCTACATTGGAGAAGTTTTTCTAAACCCTATTATATATATTCAGTTTCAGTTATTCATGTCTTGCTCAATTGCTATTGTTTGTGTTTGTATTGATTCCATTATGTGTGAGTAGTTCTAAATCAAGTTTAGGGATTTCTAGGGATTGCTGAATGAATGTAAGCTAGATAGGGACTATCTTAAGGCTCTTCACCTTATGTAATAGTAATGCATGAGCTGAAATTGGCCAATTAACTCTTGATCTCTAGGTTGTTATGATAGTTTAATAACTTGAAAAACCATTTGGTGAGCAATTGTATTTGGACATTGGAAGTAGATCCAATGCAAGTTTGTGAACATATCAAACCTGATCATAAAGGCGCTTGTCTAGGATTTTAGAACCAACGGAAGTTAGGATTCTAGGTTGTTAGATAAAGTAGTTGATGCCACATAAGTGGATTAGCTATAATTTGTGTGCTTTGAGTTTAAGACGGTTTTTATTGTTCCCTGAATAACGCTTGAATTCATCGTTCTGATTTCCTGAAGTATTTTCCTCAACTTGGTGTTTTTAATTAATTGAATTTAATATTATCTTCTTGTTTTTGTCACTTGATAACCACAATATCTCGATTGTCTTAGCTTGATCATTTAGTCGAATAGGTTGATAGTTTGACTCTTGGTCTATGTAGATTCGACCCCTAGATATAATACTTTGATTGCTGTGCACTTGCAGTAGGAAATTGATAAGGTTAAAACCTCTGTGTATTAACACAATGTATAGCTAATCCACTTCTGTGGCATCAACTACTTTGTCTAGCAACCTAGAATCCTAACTTCCGTTGGTCCTAAAAATCCTAGACAAGCCTTAGGTTCAAGTTTGATATGTTCACAAATTTGCCTTAGATCAACTTTCGCAGTCTAAGGACAATTGGTCACCAATTACTTTTTCAGGCTTTTAAACAATCACTTTCGGTGCATTAAACAATCTAGAGATCATAAGCTAAATGGTCAATTCAACTTAACCATTAAGATTACAAGAGGTGAAGAACCCTAAGATAATCCATATCTAGTAGCTTCCATTCATTTATTCATCAAACCCTAGAAATCCCTAAACTTGATTAAGAGAATACTCTAACATGGAGAAATCAAAACAAACAATAGAGATAAAGAAAAACATCATAAACTGAAACTGAAAGTAGATTAAAAAGGATTTTGAAAAACTTCTCCAAAGTCTAATACAAGAAGATTCAGGGAAAAGAAAAATCGCCCAAAAGAAAAGGAGAAGAAGATGTCTCTAGTGCTTTAAGTTTCAGAGAGAAAACAAAAGACGGCTCTGAATGAAAAGTAAATGATGTCTGAAAATTGAAGCAAAAACCTAGTTTTATTCTCCGAAAATCGGATCTGGTACAACTTAAATTGAACAAGGCGAAATAAGGCAAATTTCCTGGTTTTCTCGCATGATCGGTCCAGAATTACCTATCTTCAGTAAAATCGTCATATCTTTCTAACCGCTTGTCCAAATGCCCTCAAACCACCGCCAAATGAAAGCTAACTCTCGTAGCTATCTTGTGTCAAAAGTTTAGCTCGATCCAACGACGGAAAGTCTTTCAAAGAAATCCAAACTTCTGACGCCTTTCCATGATTCTGCATCTCCGATCCATATGCTAGTTTTCACACCATTCTTCTTTTTTGGTCTATTCTTCGCACCACTTTCTCTCAGATCCACCTCCAATACTCCAAGTCTCCAAATCAGCTCCAAATCACCTAAAAATGACTCAAAACATGCAAGAATGTGACACAACACTCATAGGACTTTAGAATGAAGAATATGCAAGTTATTAGTCAAAATATGAGAATAAATGGGTCCTAAGTGCCTAATCCAATGCAAAAATAGATATGAAATCAAGCCAAAATTCATGTATATAGTGTCAATCTACACACTTGAATCAATTGGTATTATTGAAATAAAGTTTAAGCTTTATATACACATGTTTCTAGTGGACGTTCTCAACCCTGTTTATTGTTTACTAGTATTAATTTGTTGTTTAAAATCATTCGTATACACACAATATTATAATAAAACAGGTTTCACGCTAATCTCTAATATCCCACATTTGGTTCATTGAAAGAAAGGTTAACATTTCATTTTCAACGAAGATATAAATTGGTGATCGATGCATCATCAAAAGATCAAGAAACAGACAAAGGAACATACTTGCTTTTTATAGATTGATCTTTAGTGGATTTACTTAGAAAGAAAAGCCCTGGTTCCCTAGGGACGGGTAAAGTCACAGTGTTACTAGTGAGCATCAAAATGATGGCTGCTAATGTTGGACGGTCTACAGGATCTTCCTGAACACATAAAAGACCAATGTGGATGCACTGAACCACTTCACTCCTTTCACAGTTATGTACAATATATAACCGGATCCACGAAGTCTAATGGTAACCCGTTCCTCCAAAGCCTCCAAGCCTAGAATAATTATCAATCATACATTACTTTTTCTTTTGTAAGAGAGGTAAATATGAAACTTAATTGCCTCATTACTTATATAGAGAGCAAGTCATGTGCACCATCTGTTTAGGTATTGCTTGCCTTACAAGTAACTAGTCATAACTTAATTGTTTGGGACGATGTGTAGTTCTTCTTCTCAAACGCAAACTTTCTTGGACTAGCAGCAACCTTATCTACAAGTTCATTCAGCAAAGAGATGAGTATCTTACTGAACCGATCTGACTGGTTTGGCATAACAGTGTTTGGGTTTTCCATCAACTGTCTATTTGTGGTTATTGGCTCCAAGAGAATATCCCGGTGAGCGTATCGAAGCATGCATTTTTCATAATAAATCACAGCTTCCTTCCCATAAGGACACTGACTCAGGATGTCCTTGCCGGCGTAGGCCGCGTAGCTGACGCAGTCACGGCAGTCTTGTCGCGACAAGTCTTCGCGGCAGAGATAAAGTCCGTAAACCATGTCGGGGTTTTCTCCTTTTGTAAGGTTTCAGAATCCAGTGGAGAGGAAATTGTTATCTGGGGCAGAAAAAGAGGACACACGAGTTTATTGATGGATCGTAGCGGACAGCTTAAGCAATTTTCACTTGAGTAACAGATCAGGAATGCACTGAACCAACCCACTATAAGTCAATGAATGTGAAACCAGCCAGCCAGTCAATTTTTATATTTTTTTTGTATATAATAAAATTTCTGGCAAGTCAAAAACAATTACACGAATAACATCAGTTTTTCTTGTTAACTAAATGAAGAACAGTGAATAAACTATGTATTCTAAGAAAGGATAAACATGTTGAACT
>WJSH01000958.1:11471-48089 GCA_009757365.2 Lepidium campestre | reverse complement strand
GGCTCCAACGGCTAGTGGTCCCAAAAGTAGTCTAATTGTGCTTTATGCTTTACGACCATGCTTTTATGAATGTATGTCTTGTATAATGTCTAGGTTCATCTTGTATCTTCGTCTTTATATATTTTGTAATCTCATTTGAGAAAAAAAAATGAATGAATGGGAAATATGATTCTCCTTTCACTCTCTCGAAATCTTCTTATTAATCTCTCTTACTTTCGTTTCTAAACCGCGTTCCGCACTCATTCTTTCACGGGTTACTATCCGCGAGATATGCACCATTTTTCGCTTTCCTTACGGCTCGAAGGTCGACTTTCCCAAGTTCCAATATACATCCCCAAGTCTCCAATGCTCCATACAAAGCTCCAATTCACCTTGAAAATAATCAAAAGACCGAAAATATGAGACTCGATCTATCTAGGACTCTAAAATGCGAAATGAATGGAAATCTATACTAAAGTGTTAATGCATAAGCCTTAGATGATGAAATTGAGCTAAAATATACATGACAAACTAGTAAATAATGAGGTATATCAATTCCCCCGGACTTGTCATTTGCTTGTCCTCAAGCAAACAACCGACAATCCAAAAGAGAGGTTTGAAAGTGCAAACTCAACATATCAAGAACATAGCATAGATTAGCCTATAATAACCAATGATAGTGACAACATTTAGCCAAATACATGATTTCCTAATGATCTCTAACTTCTCAAGGCTTATCAAATCTTTTTCAAACAATGAACGTTTACAAGAATCCACAAACTCAACCAATCTTCACATTTGTTATTCTCAAACATGTGCAGTCTCACTAATGAATAGACAATCAATGCCACTTGGCTAGATAAGAAAAGGCAATAAGGCACTAAAGATGTGAGTGCAAAAAGGCTATAATGTTTTTCGGTGACCAATTCTCAAAATTAGGAATGCCAATCATTATGCAAAATCATACTAAGACAAAAACAATTGAGGCATACAAGAATTAGCTTCCATTCTACCCAAATCGAATACAAGTAGTCTACCCCAAAACCATTCTCAAGGCTAACCCATTTCCAAGACTAATTCCTAGCAATCTTCTACCCTTTTTCCAATTTTCTTTTCTTTTGCACTCAAGGAATCAATCAAGAAGATTTTCAAACACATTGCACACAACTTTTGAGAACAAATGGGAATCGCTTTAAACACAAGCTCATACTTCATTTATTTAACTAACCCTCTAGGCTTTTCTTTCCTTTTCTTTTCTTTTCTAGGCTTAATCTTTTCTTTTTTCTTAGCCTTTTTTCTTTGTTTTCTAGAGGATCCTTTCTTATCATTTGACATAACTTAGAGCTAATTATTCTTCCATTTCCCAAGTTCTAGTGCTAATCTCTTTCTTTTCTCCCTTTTTTGATTTGTCTTCCTTAGACACAACAAGATTTGGTTCAACCCTTTTCTTTTCATCCCAAGTCCCAATTCTTTTGTTCCCAACCAAGAAATCTACCCCTTCTTCCTTTCATTATTGCTACTCTACTCTAACCGAGCATAAACAACAATAGATCAACAACCACCTAATGCTAGCTCATGATTTCCTAACTAGCAACAAATGAAAGCTAATAATTGTCGTTTTTATACTTGCACTGCTTTGCACATGAAAGCATTATCAACAAGAGACCTCACTTAAGAAATTAACAATGGGGCATAAAAGAAAAGGCAAAGGTTTAAGGTGGGAAACCATTAGGGAAATGGCTATTTGGACTAGCAAAGTGTGGTTAAATGTGGTGACGATAGTCCAAATATGTATAGATTACCATGGCAAAACATTGAACATCCATTAATGAGAGAATTATATTCAATTAAGTTCAAATGGATTTGAGATTGGCATCAACTCTAGCAAGCATCATCAATTCGGCTAATTGCAAGACAAAGAAGTCAAAGCATGAAGCATACAAGTTCAATAACGAAGTGTATAAATACTAAACGAGTTCCCAATCAAGGCTATTGACTAAGAGCTACATCAAGTTCTCAACAAAATTGCGTCATTATTCCCTATGCAAGTGAAATGCAATCTAAGTGCTTCTAGACCAACCTAAGAATGTAAATGCAACTAGATGAGAGGTTAAAAACAACTTGAAAACCGAAAATGCTAAATGTAATGAAAGACTCAAGAAAAAGGAAAAATAAAATAACTCAAAACAAAGTCAAATATCATTCCCCTCCCCCAGACTTACTTCTCACCGTCTTGGTGAGAAGATGAATCCAAGAAAGAGGAACCGGCAAACTCAAAACAAAATAAAAGAAGAAAAACAAAATATGTACAAAGTTGGTGAAATTGGTACCATGGCTAAGGATCGGAGTCTCCTTGCTCTGGTTTTCTTTGTGGAAGACTTATCATTTGTGTGCTCCATCTTTGATGTCTCATGTGGCACGAGGTGGGTGGTTGCGGGTCCTTGGTGGCATTATTCTACAAAATATCCAAAAAAGACATAAGTAATGCCAAATACTAGAGAAGAGAATTGTATTATATCAAGGCAATATCATGACATCAATTCACTCAATTCACTCTCTAGGTAACCATTGAAGCTAAGCAACACCTTATCAATTCTCAACAACACCCAATTCACCAAGATTCTCAAAATGTTTAAGTATACAGCAAGTTAGATCTAAATTATTGAATTCCCAAAGTGAATATGAGCTACATGTGCAAAGCCATCAATTCAGAGTATCAAACCATCACTAAAAGCATCAAAGTGAAGATTGAATCATGTTAAACCACAAGCTTCTCAAAGAAGTGAAAAGTCAACAAAAAGTCAACAATTCTCACAACACAAAATTTGGAAATGTGAACAATTTATGAAAATTATTGAGTTCTAGCCATGAAGTACAACAATTCCTTCCTAAGAGCACTTAAAGGAAGAGATAGAGACACAAATCTACCAAAACTCCCAAAATATTTGAAAATGTCTTCATTAATCACCTCAAGAACCTTAGAACTTCAAAATCCAAATTAAGCACATGAATCTTGTTCAAACAACCTCTAATCATGTAACCCAACCAATATCCAACTCATTCAAAACTTTTCAACCTAACATTAAGCTCTAATTCTCAAGAAATCAAGAAGTGAAAATTCTTACCAAGTGGTGCAGCGCGGAAGCGAAAAAGATATAGAAGATTTAGATCTGGATAGAAGAGATTGGCGGCGGATGAAGAGATGAGAGAGGCGATGGTGGAGGTGATGAAGAATCGATGGATAGATAAAGCTCAACCTAGGCGAATTTAATCAAGCCTAAGGACCTTTTTTCCTAGCTAGGTGAACCAAATCAAACCTAGAAGGGAACCAGTCAATCTCGAGAGTTATATCCACCAAGAGACCCGTCTTCTTCCTTGAAGAGAATTGAATCGAGCTTCAAACAAGGACATGGAAACCCTAGGAAATTCTCTGAGAGGAAACTCTCGTTTTCTGTATTTTTATTCAATGTCAACTGTTCAAAATGTATAAGGGATTACAACTTATATAGGGATCCTAAGGAAACCCTAATTCTTAATGGGCCTAAACAAGTAGGCCAAATAATTAATAGAGAAAACCTAATAATTAATCTACTCTTTTTAATCCTAATGGTAGTGTTTTGAAACCCAGACCGGACCGGGCGGTCGAACCGGTTAACCCTAGACCCAGTTGTTCTTCTGGTTCGGGACCAGCCGGATACCGGTTTAGTTAAAATTTATCAAAATTTTGAAAGTTTAACTATAAATACTTATATCAAATAAAAGAATTGATTTTATGATTAATAACAATTTTATTATTAAACATGAGGTTTGATTTTATGATTAAATAATATAGTTTATGGTTGAAGTATATTTTTAAATTTTTTATTGTATATAAATATATTAACTAAATTATGTAATTTTTAAATATTGATACTTAAAAATAAGAAAATAGTTATATAGATTAATTTTAGTTAGTTTATTTTTATCATTGAATTTTAATTATTTTAATTTTTCTTTAATTTCATGTAATTTAAATATAATAGTTAATAAAATTTTCATATTAAATATAATAAAACTGTTTTATACTTTTAATTTATAAAACTTTTACTTAAACCTATATTAAATATATATATATATATATAAATATAATGGTATATAAAACTTATTTTATTGACCCGGCGGTCGACCTGGATCAACCGATAACCCAGTGACCTGGAAGGTAGTCTAAGTCTTTGTCCGACTCGGGTATCAAAACATTGCCTAACGGGCCTAAATTTAGAAACCCAATTAATTAACCATAAACAAGGCCTTAATATTTGACCAAATTAAAACATAATTACAAAAGGGAAAAACATAAGCCCTCCTCAATCAATAGCTCTCCATGTGAAGTAGGCTTAGAGAACATCTCATCTAAGGCAATCCAAGACTTTCACGAGCTCTGTGCCAATGGTGCAGGTCCACGCTGCACCAGAACCCTCCCGCTTTGAGAGATTAGTCCTTGAATTTTAGGCGGTCTTCTCCACAAGCTCTCGGCACGATCCAGAGGTTCTTCTTTCTCATACAGTCCTTCCAGAGCCTCAGTATGGACACTTGCCGTACCAAGACGTGCTGATGTTGGATCTGGAGTCAAGAATAGCTCACAAGCTCGGTAGTCACAAGTGAAAGGAACCGGTTTAACCTCTTTGAGAAGATGTGGCATATCTCGATGATCTCGTGGATGTTCCTTAGGTTCTTGGGCTTGTTGAAACCACTAAAAACCCAAGAATAGTCTCCAGTTGGTATGAGATTCACATTGCAATCAAGCTGAGCTGTGTTGCCCAAGTTCTCCCATAGACCCGCAATTGCGCTTCATGCAGAAGCACCAACTTGCAGAACCAATAACTTTCTGCTCCAAACTCTGTTTGGACTGATACAACTTCGAGGACTCAACTGATTGAGTCAAGAATCCAGAAACGTTAAAATTGGCACCTGGTTTTCCCTGTTTTGTTCTGTGCACTTCCGGAAGTAGTCGCTGGTCTCCATCGGATTCATTAGGGAGCTGCTGGATTGTAAGCTCCAAATCTCGGCGGTCAGAAGGTTGTTTCTTCCATTCTTGGGCTTGTTTGAACCATAAGATGCCCAAGAATAAAACCCAATTGGCTTGAAGTACAGATTGTTTCCGAGTTGGTTTGTGCGGTTCAAGTTTTGCCCTAGACGCGCAGTTGCGCACAATTCTGAACAACCAACTTCCAGATCCCATATCTTTTATCTCCAGTGGTATCTGCTTGCGTTCTATGGCTCGTTAGAACCGTAGAATACCCAAGCACAATTTCCAAGTGGTTCAAAAGGCAAAATCTCGATCCGCTGGGCTGTGCTAATCAATTACTGACCGTGATGCGTAGTCGTCTTCACTGCAGATTGGCCAACTTGTGAAATTCATATCTCTCAACTCCGGATATCTTTTGAGATGATTTAACTTCTTGGAACTCACTGAGTGACTCAAGAATCAACTTAAATAGAAACCGTTGATTGATTCAGTCTGGTTCGGCTGATATACGTTAAAGATTACATGTATGTCCTCTCTGCGTTTTCCTGAAGGCTGCCTTGATTCTTTTATTGAGTCCGGTTCTGCAGCTTTAAGTTCAAGGCTCCTTTCCTGAATCTTAAAAACTCTATTAAGATCCACTTTAGGCCATCTATAGATTCCATCTTCATAAGCATCATAGATTGGTGGTCCATAAAACTCCTTCAATGACTCAGCATCATCAAAAGTGGTGAAGACGGTATTGGGGTCAACGGCGGTGTGAGAGGCTAGATCCACAAGGGTTGGGTCAAAACCCTTACTCTCATGAGTTCATCGAGCATCCATTCAAGATCAAGGGGAGTATGGTGTGCAGTGGTTGTAGGTGAGATGAATCGAGACATAACAAAGGTAAAGTTTGAAACTACCCTTGTGGTGATCGATGGTGTGAGATGGTGGCAAGCAGATCGAACAGTCGGACTGAGAAGCCGATCCTTGGCTCTTATACCACGCTGGTGCAGCGCGGAAGCGGACAAGATATAAAAGATCTCAAAGAGATCTGGATAGAAGAGATTGGCGGCGGATGAAGAGATGAGAGAGGCGACGGTGGAGGTTATAAAGAATCGATTGATAGATAAAGCTAAACCTAGGCGAATTTAATCAAGCCTAAGGACCTTTCTTCCTAGCTAGGTGAATTGAATCAAACCTAGAAGGGAACCAATCAATCTCGGTAATTATATCCACCAAAAACCCGTCTTCTTCCTTGAAGAGAATTGAATCGATCTTCATAACAAGGACCTAGAAACCCTAGGAAATTCTCTAAGAGAAAACTCTCGTTTTCTGTATTTTCATTCAACGTCAACTGTTCAATGTACAAGGGTTTACAACTTCTATAGGGATCCTAAGGAAACCCTAATTCTTAATGGGCCTAAACAAGTGGGCCAAATAATTAGTAGAGAAAATCTAATAATTAATCTAGTCTTTTTAATCCTAATGGGCCTAAATTTACAAACTTAATTAATTAAACATAAACAAGGCCTTAACATTTGGGCCAAATTAAAACATAATTACAAAAGGGAAAAACAAAAGCCCTCCTCAATCAATAGCTATCCACGTGAAGTAGGCTTAGATAACAACTCATCTAAGGCAATCCAAGACTTGGACGAGCTCTTTGCCAATCGTGCAGGTCCACGCTACACCACCAAGCTTGAGCTTTAATGGAGATTGAAAAGTAGAAATCATACCTTTGAGTTGTAGAGGTTAAGATTTAATGAATGAAACTTGTAGAGATTTGCACAAAAATTCAAGTGAAATGTAAAGAAGAACTATGGGGCTTTGTTAGTGGTGAAAATAGAAATTTGTTTAGGAGAAATGGAGAAGGAAGTAGGTGGAATCGTTGCTTAGATGAAATAGAAGAACAAAGACTTAGCTCATGGGTCGCAGGCGTCGAGCGGCTGTGGTCGAGGTAGAGGTCGACTTCGGACACCTCTCCAAAACTGAAGTTTATGTAACGATCATCGACCGATTTTAGTCGACCAAGAGGTCGACCACGGCTCTCTTACTTTGTCTGTTCATTGCGTCGACCTATTTGGTCGACCATGAGCTTGACCTCTATCCATTTCTAGAGCATAATTACTTAACCTTTTAACCATTGCTTCTCTTCCCAAGACCTAAGCTTGAACCAGCATAAACATTCCAAACCCCATTGAACAAAATCAGAATAAAGAAAGCAAAAGAAAACTAAGTACATGGATATCATGGGACTTCCTCCCAAGTGAGCTTGTTTTAAGTCACTAACTTGACTATCCTTCCACTTTTCATGAGAGGAGTGTGGCATGACCATGGATCTTCAAGATCATACTCATCATAGAACCATCCCCTGAATTCTTTCATCTTAACCTCCTCAAAGAATGGTGCCTTCCATGGAGCATTTATGTTCAATCCAAATGGGAAAAAGAAACCAAGATGCTTCCTAAAGGGTGTTGGCTTTGTAGATTCCTTTTCATCACTCCCCTTGTAGGCTATTTCAATGGGATCATCTTGTTTCTCTATAGGAGTTTCAACCTTTGTTTCTTGCTTAAATAAGGGTTGGATAGGCATGTGTTCCTTAGTTGAGAGCTTAATCTCAACAAGTGAGTTTTCCATTGTGTCTTCCATGCACTCAACAACCTCAACATCTTCACAAGGATCTTTACATCTTATATGAAGATTCTCAGCAACCTCAAATCTAAGAAGAAGTTGAAATTCTCGCTCAGTATATTCAGCTTCTAGTAGGAATTCATCCTCAATCCCATTGGACTCTTCACTAGTGCTTGAACTCGTCTCCATATCCATAAGTTAGGTTTCGCCGTTCTCTTCTTCCCAAGAGTCTACCAACTCTGCAATGGTGTTCCAACTCAAGTATTTAGGCTCGTTCTTCTCAATGGTGCAAGGCAAAGTGAAGCTACTCGGATCTTCACCACTTTTTGGTGTGGATTGAGTGACTACGGTGCTACATCCGTGACTTTTCATCAATATATTCTCATCCATCGTTTCTACATGGCTGGGCATATCCTCCGAGTTCTGTTCCCAAGAAAATTCATGTGTGTGCACACTCTCGATAAACTTCTCTTGTCCTTCCAAGTATTATCTCATCATGTTTAGACTTTCTTCCTCTTTAGAGATCGGTGAAGAGTAAGCTTCTTGTAGAAGTTCATCCTTAATTGAAGGAGCCTCTTCATGCGTTGCAGCAACTTTGAACATTGTTCCCAAGCAAAGACATTGTTAGCAATCTTGTCTAATCTCTCAATACCCTTTTCTTGTACTTCCAAGCACTGCTTCATCATGTTGAGAAGTTCTTCTTTTTCATTGGGGATTGGGAAAGAATAAGCTTCCCTATGGTCATACTCCATGTCCCATGATTGGTATCTATCATCATACCCATAGTGTGAATGCTCCATTCCCCAAGATTGGCATCCTTGATCATATCCATAGTGTGCATGCTCCATGTCCCAATATTGGTGTCCTTCGCCATTACCATATTGGTTTCCTTGAGAAAAGTCTCCATATGGAAGTCCTTCTTGATAAATGGATGAGCTTTCAAAACCATGATGACTAGTGGGGGCCCAAGTCATCTCTCTTTCTTGAGCTTCAAAATAATCCCTCAAGGTAGAAGTCATATCCGAAGCCATGCTTTCTCTCTAGTAATTATTCCTTTAAAAAGTACAAAAACGTGAAAGAAAGTTAGTAACACAAAAGAAATAAAAATCTACTAGCCTAAAGCCGAATCTTAAAACTAATGGTTAGATGCTTAAGTTCCCCGGCAACGGCGCCAATTTGATACAAGAGGTTTTTACACACAAATATACCAATTAAACCTCTAATGCATATCGTGTCGATGTAGCATTTGAGGTATCAAATCCACAAGAAACCTAGAACTAACACATTAAGACACAATAATTCAAGTTTAAGCTAGAGTAATCAAATTTGTGAATTGAAATACAACTACTAAATTTAAAACAAATACCAAATCAAACCCAAACAAAGATCCAACAAACATGAACTAAACAAGCTCAAACTTGACAAATGCATTAAACCAAAAATAGAGCGAAATAGAAACTAAGATAATCAAATAGAAACAATGGTATTTAGGCAAGGTACTCGATCCTAAGGAAATGACACTAAACTAATGGTGCAAAAGAAACAATTAAGCTCGACCTAGGACATAAAACACATAAGTAGCTCAACCCACTTCCATGGCATTGAACCCTTTGCCAATCAATCAATCAAACTAAACTTCCATTTGCCAACTAAATGATCAACAAGCATTATCAAACAAGTTCACTAAGTCCACTAATCACCCTAACTTCATCTTCCAATGGTTAAGAAAGAAAAGCTCACAAAAGGTTCATTCAGAAATTTCATGAAAAACCTTTCGGGCAACAATTTTCCTAGCGTCTAGATTCAAATGGCCAAGTTAAATCTAACATTAAGATCAACCTAAATGAAGGATTCTCCAAGATCTAACAACCTAAGCATCAATAGTCCACCATTGATTCACTACTCAAACAAACCTAAAGTAAACATGAAACTTAAAGATAAACAAATAGAAATCAACAACAGCATAATGAAAGAAGAAGAAAAGAGAAAAGGATAAAGAAATCTTAGATTGGAGGTGATGATCCAAAGATCATCACCCAAAATGGGTCTCCACAATCCTTCCTCTCACTCTCAAACTCTCTCTATGTTGGCTACAAAGATAGATTTGGAATAATGATGTAAAAGAATGTGTCTTTCCCTTAAAAATTAGGGTTTTAATGAGTAAAAACGGATTTGGGCTGACCCAAGACAAATTGGGTCATATCTAACTAAAAATGTGGTTGTCTCGTAGGTCGACCACTTCAAGTCGACCATGAGGTCGACCTGGTGAGTTCCAGAATGCTATGTGCTATTTGGCTTGGTGTCGAGCTAATCCATTCGACCATGAGGTCGACCAAAGCTCTCCCAGAAGGTCTTTGGCATAATCTTCGCGGCAGAATCACCTATCTTGAGTAAAATCATTTCATCTTCCTAATCGCTGGTCCAAATGCCTTCAAACCATCGCCAAATGAAAGCTAACTCTTGTGGCTATCTTGTGTCTAAATTTCATCCAATTCTGTTCTTGAAAAGGCCTTCATCAATCAGAAATCTTAAGCATGTAGTCACGGTTCTTCATCAAAGGTCTTATCTCGGCCAAAATGCTCAAGGTTCTCAACAACCAACATTCCTTATCTGTTTGATGCATCTCATTCCATCTTCTTACCTTTATATATATCCCCAAGTCTCCAGAGCTCCATATATAGCTCCAATTCACCTAAAAAGAATCAAAAGACCGATAATATGGGATTCGATCTATCTAGGACTCTAAAATGCAAAATGAGTGGAAATCTACACTAAAGTGTTAATGCATAAGCCTTAGATAATGAAATTGAGCTAAAATATGCATGAAAAACTAGTAAATAATGACGTATATCATCCACAGAACAGGAGAGCTTGAAACCTTAGTCAAGTCACGAACTTCATCCTTGAAAATTTCCCCTTGGTTATTCGCAAAAAACCAGAGGTTTCGCCCCAATCCGAATGTGATATACACTATATTTAGCTTCATTATCATGCATTTTATACTTCTTTTCACATCACTTAGATTCTAAGTTCACTCACTTTAGTATAGTTTTGCATTCGTTTACATTTTTGAGTCCTAGAACTAGAGAGTCTCGTATTGTTTTCTTTTTTAGTCTTTTAGGTGGATTGGAGAGCGAACAGAAAACCATGGAGTGGAGATTGAGGAGGAACTAATGGATATGGAGCTATTTGTAGGAGGCACTATCTAAGGATGGATAATAGAGTGAAAGGAGAAGGAGAAAGAACAAAGAAAAGCTGCGACCGACGTAGGCCGCGGCGTGACTGGCCCAAGACTTAACAAATTGGACAGAAGCCTCTCGGACTGGTCGAGCAAGATTCATGATCGGCTGAGGAAGAGTTGCGACCAGCTGGGCACATTCCAGTGACCGAAACCCAGATCACGACTGACCCAACTCAGCCTGAGACTGGCTGGTCATGAACTGCAACCGGTCAAGCACACACGGCGACCGACCGAAGACGAGCTGCGACCAGCCGATCTCGATACCTTGATGACGCGGCCACACCGAATTTCCCGAGTCAACCCATTATACTTGTCTTGTTTTCTTTCCCTTTTGGGAGCCTATGTATTTAAGGGTCTTTTATGTGTTTGTAGCCACAAGTCTTTTTTATCTTACATTTTTGGAACATCTTTGAGGGGATTATGAAAACTCAACTTTGGATAATGATCTTTGGATCATCATCTCCTATCTATTGAAGATTTCTACTTCCCTTATCTCCTTTCTCTTCATTATGTTTTTGTTTATCTTTTATTCTCTTTGTTTGTTTTATCTTTGTTTCACCATGTGTGAGTAGTGAAATGATAGGTTGATGATTAGGTAGATTGTTGGGGTTTTGATAGTTAGATCTTGAAGCTAGGTTGTTGTTAGATCTTTAGATTCCTTCACTTAAGGCGATCTTAATGCTAGGATTGAAGTAGCTAATCAAGACTAGATGCTAGGACTTTTGTAGCTCGAGAGGTGTTCGATGAAATGCTTGAATGACCTTTTTGTGAGCTTTCCTTCCCTAGCCAATGAGAATTGATGTTAGGGTGGAAAGTGGTCTTTGTGAACTTGATTGTTAATGCTTGTTAAGGTTTTGATTGGCAAATGAGAGTTTAGCTTGATTGATTGCTTAGCAAAGGGTTCAATGCCATGAGAGTGGGTTGTTTATGCCATAAGATGGTTTTAATTATGTTTTTATGCATCTTGGTTTAATCATCTTCCCCTGAATCGTTTGCCTTTCCAAAAACCTATTGCTTTACCGTTTGTTTTTTCTTATCTTGTCTTCTAGTTTGTCTTTGTTTTAGTTTGTTTCTTGTTTGACTGTTAATAGTTATAATTCTCTGAAAAACCAAATCATATTGTCTCTCTACCTGGACTCTAAGCCTTGCAATTTTATCGTGTTAGTTCTAAATTCCATGTAGATTCGAACCTCAAGTACTTCAATGTCATAGTTGTTTGCATTTGTTGTATTTATTTGAGTGTTCAGAAATCAAACATCAAATTGGCGCCGTTGCCGGGTAATTTATGCAATTAGCCTTTAGGATTTGGAATAAATCACGACTAGAGTTTTTATTTTCTTTTTGTTACTAACTTCTCAATTTGTTTGTCTCTTGTTTCTTTTGAAGGATTGTGCAACAAAGGAATCAACAAAGAACAGTTCTTGGTTGTGTTTTTTGAGTTGTAGAATTTGGGAAGAAAGTTAGAGGTTTGCAAAAACGAAAACTTGGCGATGGAAAGCCAAGGAGCAATGCGTGGATTATGAAGTGAGCAACCTAATCCGAAACTGATTGGGACTTGTGATGAGCCGAGTTTTAGAGGGCTTGAGTATGGAATCCCTATGCCAACCATTAGGGTAAATAATTTTGAGATCAAGTCAAGCTTGATAAACTTGGTGAGAAGTGAGAGGTACAATGGGTTGGAGTGTGAAGACCCTCTTGATCATTTGGACAGATTGGAAAGATTATGCCAAACTGTGAAAATGAATGGGGTTCCCGAAAGCACAATCAAAATGATCCTATTTCCCTTTTCTTTGGGAGAGAGAGCCGATGAATGGGAGAAGACTATACCATCAGACTCGGTTCTTACTTGGGACAAGTGTAAGAAGGAGTTTTTGAACAAGTTATACCCAAAGTAAAAGATTGTTTGGTTCCGGAACAACATTTCCACCTTCAAGCAAGGAGATCAAGAGAGTTTTAGCGAGGCTTGAGATAGGCTAAAAGGATACACAACGAAGTGTCCCCATCATGGAGTGTCAAAGGAAAACATTTTGGGACTTTTCTATGGCGGAGTGGCGAGTCATCACTAAAGAGTCTTGGACGCAGCTAATTATGGGAGTTTCATGGGTTTGACAGCGATACAAGGGGAGAGATTAATCGAGAATTTAGCCCAAAGCGATGCTAGATATGAGAGAAATGACACCTTGCAGCCTTCGGAAAAGGAAATAGATGGATTGACCAAGCTGAATGAGAAGCTCGATAGAGTGAGCGGTGCAATCATTGCCAAGAACAAGCTTGTCCACAACACGGTCAATGAGCAAGAGGGAGTGTGCTATATGAGTAGACACGAGGATTATATGGAGCAACCAACCAGACCTATTTCTCCACAAGAAAGACAAGTACCCAATGATACTAATGGAGTGTGCCATGAAGGTGTTGGATTGGATATCGCAAGCACTCTCAAGCAATTTATAGAGATTCAATCTCAGGGACAAAGAGAAATGAGTGTGAAGATGGACACCTACCACACCAAGATAGATGGAGGATACAATCACCTTCTTGCTCATGTTCAAAGCCTAGATGATAGAATATCCTGAGTTGCAGCGATGAGTCAACAAGCGACTGGAACGCAAAGTGAGAATGGATATTATGAAGCAATCACATTGAGAAGCGGGAAGAAACTACCGCTCGTGAAAGAGACGGCTCATGATGAGAAGGAAGACACGGTTAATGATGCAAATGGTGTCAAAATTGATGAAGAAGAGTTAACCAATGGTAGTGAAGAGATACCACCTTCTCAAGAACCACCCAAGGTCGATAGTGTAGCTTCTAAGAGACCACGAGTTTAAGCAACCATTTCTGGGACGCTTCAAGAAGCAACTCCTAGAGAAGCAAAAAGAGAAGTTCTTGGCAATCATGGATGAGGTAAAGATCTCTATGTCTCTACGTGATATGATAGATACCCACCCCACCAATGCAAAACTTTTCAAAGACATGCTCACAAACAAAAGAAAGATGGAAGAAGGGATGGTGGTAGTTAGTCACGAATGCAGCTGCATTATCACGAAGACTACTCCAACAAAATTAGGGGATCCCGGAAGCTTCACCCTTCCTTGTGAGATCGGACCAGCAAAGTTCCCGAAGAGCTTATGCGATTTAGGGTGAAGTGTGAATCTTATGCCTCTCACGGTGGCAAAGAAGGTAGGGGCAAATAAGTTTGTAAATTGTTGGATCTCGTTAGTTTTAGCGGATCGCTCGGTAAGGATACCAGTTGGAATCATTGAAGATATCTTTTTGCGCGTGGGAAACTATGATACACCGATTGATTTTGTGGTTCTTGGAATGGATGAAGAACCTGTTGATCCAATTATCTTTGGTAGACTTTTCTTAGCAACAGCTGGAGCATTAATCGATGTAAAGAGAGGAAGGATTGGTTTGCAACTTGGAAACACGATCTTAAACTTCCACATCAAGAGAATATTAGACTACCCAAACTTTGAGACTCAATGATTCCTAATTGAAACTTCGGATGTTCTAGGGGGAAATAAATGAAGAGTTGAGGATCAAAGACCCTCTTGAAATAGCTCTAACAATTGAAAAGAGCGAGCATGGATACTTGAGTTTGGATAGTGCTAGCTTTGAAAACATCCTTGACTCGTCCGAAGAGATGAATGGAGAAATTTCGGTCTTGGCAATAATTGAGGGGGACGAAATGAGCGGGAAGTCTAAGGTTAGCGTCGATGGCTTTAATGATAACAACCCGTGGAGTGAACTCAAGGTGCCCAAAGTGGAACTCAAACCATCACTAAGGTACGCATTTCTTGGTAAAAACTCTACTTATCCCGTTATAGTGAACGATAAATTGAGTAGGGATGAGATTTCTATGCTTTTGAAAGAGTTGAGGAAGAATAGGAAAGCGATAGGGTACTCACTAGATGACATTAGGGAAATCTCTCAATCTTTGTGCATGCATAGAATCCATTTGGATAATGAATCGATGACTTCCGTAGAACATCAAAGACGGCTAAACCCGAATTTGAAAGACGTTGTTAGGAAAGAGCTTCTCAAACTCCTAGATGCGGGTATCATTTACCCTATATTGGATAGTAGTTGGGTATCTCCTATTCATGTAGTTCCCAAAAAGGGTGGAGTAACGGTTATAAGAAATGACAAGAATAAACTCATACCGTCTAGGGTAGTTACCGGCTATAGAATATGTGTCGACTATAGGAAACTTAATTTGGCCACTAGGAAAGATCACTTCCCTCTACCCTTAATTGATCAAAAGCTAGAACGGTTAGCGAACCACTCTTATTATTGCTTCTTGGATGGATATTCGGGATTCTTCTCAATCCCCATACACCCACAAGACCAAGAGAATACAACATTTACTTGTCCCTATGGTACCTTTGCTTATCAAAGGATGCCATTTGGACTATGTAATGCACCAGCCACTTTCCAAAGGTGTATGTTGGCTATCCTTTCGGACTTAGTGGAAGATGTGATGGAGGTCTTTATGGATGACTTCTCGGTCTATGGTGCTTCGTATGCCTCTTGTCGTTCTAACTTGTGCAGGGTATTACAAAGATGCGAAAAAAAAAACCTTGTGCTGAATTGGGAAAAATATCACTTCATGGTGAATGATGGGATTGTTCTTGGGCATCAAATTTCCAAAGAGGGCATCAAGGTTGACAAGGCCAAGATTAAGGTAATGACAAGTCTTGCTTCACCAACAAATGTGAAAGGAATCCAGAGTTTCTTGGGGCATGCGGGCTTTTCTAGGCGATTTATCAAAGATTTTTCGAAGATGGCAAGACCTTTGACGCGGTTGTTGTGCAAAGAGGTCGAAGTTAAGTTTAATGCGGAATGCCTTGAATCCTTTCTCCGAATCAAGGAAGCTTTGGTTAGTGCACCCATTGTTCAACCTCTGGATTGGGAAATTCCTTTTGAGATTATTGGTGATGCTAGTGATTACGCGGTTGGAGCAGTTTTGGGACAAAGAAAAGACAAAAAGCTCCACGTAATTTACTATTCAATCAAGACATTGGATGGAGCTCAGGTGAAGTATGCCACGACCGAGAAAGAGATTCTCACTGTAGTCTCTGTGTTCGGGAAGTTTAGATCTTATCTTGTTAGGTCTATGGTGATAGTACACACCAATCATGCCTCTCTTCGGTATTTGGTAAAGAAGAAGAATGCAAAGCCAAGATTGTTGAGATGGATTCTACTTCTCCAAGAGTTTGATGTGGAAATAGTCGACAAGAAAGGGATTGAGAATGAAGTCTTTGATCACTTGTCAAGACTTCGGGTTGAATGAGGCCTACCGATCGATGAGTCGCTTCCAGAAGAGTATGTGATGTTCTTGACAGCAGCCTTAGAGGGAAATGAGATAATCGAAGAGAATTGTGCAATAGAAAAGGCAGATGAAAAAGGGCTTTTGTATGCGGATTTTTTCAACTACTTAGTTTGTGGACGAGAGCCATATGATCTAAAGGGTTACGACCGGAAGAAGTTTCATAGATAAGTGATAAAATACTATTGGGACGAGCCATATCTATACAAACAAGGTAAGGACAAACTTTTCCGCCGATGTGTGGCTGAAAATGAAGTACAAGGTATTCTACTCCATTGTCACAATTATTGAGGACATCTCTCCACTTTTAAGACAGTAACTCGAGTTCTTCAAGTTGGGTTTTGGTGGCCACACATGTTTAAGGACGCAAATGAGTTCATCTCGAAGTGTGATGAATATCAACGCTAGTGAAACATTGGAAGACGACAAGAGATGCCCCAAAATTTCGTCTTAGAGGTGGAAGTATTTGATGTGTGGGGAATTGACTTCATGGGGCCTTTTCCGTCTTCACATGGAAATGCCTATATACTTGTTGTTGTGGATTACGTTTCAAAGTGGGTAGAAGCCATCGCTAGCCCGACAAATGATGCTAAGGTTGTGATCAAACTCTTCAAGATGGTCATTTTCCCGAGATTTGGGGTTTCGAGGATAGTGATTAGTGATAGTGGAAGCCACTTCATCAACAAGGTTTTTGAGACTCTCCTAAGGAAATATGGTGTGAAACACAAAGTGGCTACCCCATACCATCCTCAAACTTCAGGACAAGTGGAAGTTTTGAACCGACAAATCAAGGAAATCTTGAGGAAGACAGCTCAAAAGGCACCTAGGGATTGGTCTAGGAAGCTTGAGGATGCATTGTGGGCTTACCAGACAGCTTACAAAACTCCCATTGGGACTACGCCTTTCAATATACTGCATGGTAAAGCTTGTCATCTCCCCGTGGAGTTGGAATATAAGGCCATCTAGGCAACTAACCTTTTGAACTTCGATCTGAAGCAAGCATTAGATAGGCGATTGATCTAACTTGAAGAACTAGATGAGATTCTCCAAGATGCCTATGAGAGTTCTAAGATCTACAAGGAGAAGGCTAAAGCATTTCATGACCGGAAGATTGCAAAGGGAGAGTTCAAGGAAGGGGACAAAATGCTTTTATTCAACTCAAGGTTGAAACTCTTGCCCGGAAAGTTACGTTCAAGATGGTCGGGACCTTTTGAGTTTAAGAAAATTCGCCCTTATGGGGCAGTGGTTCTTACTAACCACATGGGAGAAGAGTTCACGGTTAATGGACAGCGGATCAAGACCTATTTGGCTAAGTCATCAATGGAAAAGGTCGATAAGGTTCAGCTCACCGATCCTCCTCAAGCCTGAACCGAACACAACGTCAAGCTAGTGACGTAAAACAAGCGCTCTTGAGAGGCATTCCCATGGTATCCTTTGTATATAGTTTTCACTGAGTTTCTTTTCTTTAGACTTGAGTTCTGGTTATGCAGATAATTGCTTTAGGAATAAGGAGGCAAGCCGAGATAAGTGAAGAGGATGGCGAAGAAAATAGGCTACAACCGGCCGGATGCAAGTCGCGACCAACCAGACGCAAGCCACGACTAGTCAGACCCAAGTTGCGACCAACCAGGTGCAAACCACGACCAGACGGTTGCTCGCTACCGCACGCTGAAGAGCTATCGGACCGGTCGATTTGCCGCGATCTTCGACCGGTCTTCCTACACAATCGGGAAATCATCGTTGGCTATTTTCGAAAATACGCCCGCGACCAGTCGATCTGTCCCAAACCTCGATCGGTCGTGACACACGATCAGGTGATCGTCATTGCCTGTTTCTGAGAGCCTCAGCGCAACCGATCGATCTGCTTTGATCCTCGACAAGTCTTCACATACAACCAGCCGGTCCTCGTTACTCATTTCCGAACATGCACGCGCGACCGATCGATCCGTTTTTAAGACCGGTCGATCCCATGTAAGGCCAAGGTTAAGTGGTTTAATTTCTCTCTCCTTTGACCGGTCAAAATCAAATTTTTAAACCGAAAATTGGTTTCCTAAACCATGGCCATCGATTTTGTCCCCATTAAGCCAACAAGATTTTCGTTTCCTCCAAAGCCAACACTTCATTTCTCAAGAACTTTTGCAAACTCTCTATCCCTTTCAAGAAACCAAAAACCAAAAGAGTTTGCCATTGTTTTTAACTAATCTTGTTGATTTTAAGGCTATACTTTCTCTATATTACTCTCTCTTCATTCACAAAGCAAAGGTACAAATGGATGTAATCGATACAAGGAAAACCAAGAAAAGCGTTTCCATCCTCCAATAGTCTAGGAAAAGAGCCGACAAATGCCCACTACATAAAGAAGATTCGGCGCCCACTCATGCCTTGATCCAAAATCCGGATGTGGTCCTCACGTGCAAGGGGAAGAATATAACTCTTACCGAAAAAGAGACTCAGGATATTGCAACCATTGAAATTATAAAGTTTCAAACCCCCCGGTACTTGGACCGTCCTCTCCTAGGTGAAATGGGTTTGAATGTTGAAGTTGGTGAGATAGTAAAGAACTTGGGAGTACTCAAATTTGCTTGCTTGAGGAAACCACTCTATCTTCGATAAGCCAATGAGTTCTTTGCCACAATTGAGGTTACTTACTCTAAGCCTAAGAACCCTATTGCTGCTGAGTGTACTATAAGTTTCAAAGTGGATGGCCTTCACTACCAACTCAACATGGAGGAGTTTTGCACTATTTTCAGATTCAAGAATCAAACCAAGGCAACGTTCAATGAATTTGAAAACGTGGAGGAATTTTGGAACTTGGTAGCGAGAGATACATACCGGAAGAGCCTAAAGATGAGCCACATTTGCATCTGGTACTTTGTTATATGATGAAATATTTAGCCAACACGTTTTGTGCAAGAAAGGATACAAGTGCTTCAAGGAAGGTTGAGTTGGCTATGCTTTTTAAAGGTGCGAGAAGTAAGCTATGTTATCGTGATGGGAAGAGGCCTAGCTACACCATTGGATCCAACGTCAATTTAGGGTGTGTGTTTGCCAATGAACTTCTCAATGTCCGGGCTCGCATGTGGAAGAACACAAGAACTCCAAACTCTATCTGTTTCATGGATGGCTTAGTGACACCAATTCCTATAGTTGTGGGAGTTAAAATAAAGAATGAGGACATAGACAATGTCATTGAGTTCATTAATAAGAAGTACTTGGCATCATGCGACTTTCAAGTAAAGAGATCCCCCAACGCTTACACATACCTCTACTTCACCTCCGAAAAGCACCCTCAACAACTCATTCTCCCGTGCCCGGAACAAACCAAGCTAACTACCGAGAGCATCCACTTCGATACCCCACTTGAGAACCTTGTCCTCGAATCAATCCCTCCTAGTGCATATGAAGAAATGAATGAGGACGACGAATGGGCAATGCCAGAGGTAGACTTTGTCCCACAAACAAAACTTGAGAAGGCTTTCCATAAAGCCTATCAAATCTCCTTCCATCAACACCAACTCAATGATCAAGCGACAATTTGAGAACTTGAAGAGGAAGATGAGAAACATACTGGGATACAAATCCGAAGAGAGCTCATCCGAGGAAGAGGAAGACGTGCATGAGAACCTCCAACCTCCATCTAATGGAGACTCCACCATTGAATAAGGTACCAATCCACCAACTTTTGTAAATAGTTTTTAGTAGTCTTTTGCTTTGCTTTCTCTCTTGGATTTTGTTTTCACCGGGACGGTGAGAAGTAAGTCCGGGGGAGATGGTAGTATTTGACATTGATTTTAGTTTGTTTTCCTTCTTTGAGTCTACCATGTACATTTGTAGCATTTCGTTTTGCATGAAAAATTTTCAAAAATCTTTTCAAAAACAAGCATATAGTTGCATTTACACTTTAGATATGTCTACGAGCATCTAGGATTGCATTTCACTTGCATTGAGAATAATGATGCAAATTTAGTCGAGATTTTGTTTAAAATTAGCCAATGGCCTTGATGAAGAACTCGTTTAGTGTTTAAATACTTCCTTATTGAGCTTGTATGCTTCGTGCTTTGACTTCGTTTTCTTGCAATTAGCCGAATTGATGAAGCTTGTTAGTGTTGACGACAATCTCAATTTTATTTGAACCTAACTGAATTTAAATCTCTCATTAATGGATGTTCAATGCTTTGCCATGGTAACTTACACATATTTGGACTATCTTCACCACATTTCACCACACTTTGTTAGTCCAAATATCTATTTCCCCTAATGGTTTCCCCACCTTGAATTTATGCTTTTCTTTTATGCCAAATTATTAATTGCTTGAGTGAGGCCTCTTGATTGATAATGCTTTCATGTGCAAAATAATGCAAGTATAGAAACGATATTTATTAGCTTGCATTTGTTGCTAGTTAGGAAATTATGAGCTAGCATTAGGTGGCTGTTGATCTATGGTTGTTTGTGCTTGGTAACAGTAGAATTGCTTATGAATGAAAGAAAGGGTAGAATTCCTAGTTGGGAACAAAATATTGTTTGATTCGGGGTTGAATAGAAAAGATGAACAAAAGGGGTTTGGAAGAGGAAGAAAAATTGGAAAAATGAGAAAAAGAAAGGATAGCACTAGAACTTGGGAAAATTGAAGAATAATTAGGTCTAAGTTGTATAAATTGATAAGAAAAAGATCCTCTAGAAAGCAAAAGAAAAGGGCTAAGAAAGGAAAATATTAAGCCTAGAAAAAGAGAAAAGGAAAGAAAAGCTTAGGGGCTTAGCTAAAGAAATGAAGTAAAGAGTTTGTGTTAAGTGATTCCCATTTGTTCTACAAAAATGTGTTTGAAAATCTCCTTGAGTGCAAAAGTAAAAGAAAATTTGAAAAATGGTAGAAAATTTGCTAGGAATTAGTCATTGGACATGGGTTAGATATAAAAATGGTTTTAGGGTAGACTACATGTTCGATTTGGGGTAGAATGGAAGCTAATTCTTGTATGCCTCAATTGTTTTTTTTGTCTTAGTATAACATTGTGCAATGATAAGCATTCCTAATTTTTGAGAGTTGTCACCACAAATACCATATAGCCTTCGTGCAATTACATTCTTGGTGCTTTGTTGCCTTTTCTTACCGAGCCAAGTGGCATAGATTGTCTATCCATTAGTGAGACTGCACGTGTTTGAGATTAATGAATGTGAAGATTGGTTGATAGGCGAGTTTGTGGATTCTTGTGAACATTCGTTATTTAGAAATGATTTGATATGCCTTGAGAAGCTAGAGATCATTAGGGCTGAACGTGGTCACTTTCGTTGGTTATTATAGTCTGATCTAGGCTAAGTTCTTGACATGTTGAGTTCCCATTTTCAAACCTCTTTTCCGGGATTGTCAGTTGTTTGCTTAAGGACAAGCAAAGGATAAGTCCGGGGGAGTTGATATATACTATATTTAGTTTCATTATCATGCATTTTTTAGTTCTTTTCACATCACTTAGATTCTAAGTTCACTCACTTTAGTATAGTTTTGCATTCATTTTACATTTTAGAGTCCTAGAACTACAAAGTCTCATATTGTTTTCTTTTTGAGTCTTTTAGGTGGATTGGAGAGCGAACACACAAAGATGGAGAGGAGACTGAGGAGGAACTAATGGATATGGAGCTATTTGCAAAAGTGGGAAGGAGGCACTAACTAAGGATGGATGATAGAGTGAAAGGAGAAGGTGAAACAACAAAGAAAAGCCGCGACCGGCTGGACCAAAGGAAAGACCGGCCGAGGCCGCGGTGCAACCAGCCCAAGACTTACCGAATTTGATAAAAGCCCCTCAGACCGATCGAGCAAGATTCACGACCGGTCGAGGCTGCGGTATGACCGGTTCGGCATCGGACCGCATTTCAGAGACACAAGCTGTGACCGACCGAGGAAGAGCTGCGACCTGCCGGACACATTCAAGTGACCAAAACTCAGATCATGACCGGCCCAACTCAGCCTGAGACCTGGCCATGAACCGCGACCAGTCGAGCACACACGGCGACCGGCTGAAAACGAGCTACGACCAGCCGGTCCCGACATCTTAAAGACACGGCCACACCATTTTATCTCGGGTTTGACTGGATTTCCCGGGTCAACCCATTCGACTTGTATTGTTTTCTTTCCTGTTTGGAATCCTAAGTATTTAAGGGCCTTTTATGTGTTTGTAGCCACAAGTCTTTTTTATCTTACCTTTTTGGAACATCTTTGAGAGAATTTTGAAGACTCAACCTTGGATGATGATCTTTGGATCATCATCTCCTATCTATTGAAGATTTCTACTTCCCTTATTTCATTTCTCTTCATTATGTCTTTGTTTATCTTTTATTCTCTTTGTTTGTTTTGTCTTTGTTTCACCATGTGTGAGAAGTGAAATGATAGGTTGATGGTTAGGTAGATTCTTGGGGTTTTGATGGTTAGATCTTGAAGCTAAGTTGTTAGATCTTTAGATTCCTTCACTTAAGGTGATCTTAATGCTAGGATTGAAGTAGCTAATCAATACTAGCTGCTAATCTCTTTAGTGCGCTACACTATCTTGGTATCAGAGCCGCGTTGATCGACTTCTACTGCTCGATCAAATCCTGATCATCCATCCCAAGGTAACAAGCACAAACCTTAGATTTGTTTGTTCTTTGTGAATAAGATCTTTGCTTAGTATCTACGGACCAGATCTGTCCGTGGGGATGATTCATGCTCACCGTGAAGCAAAACCCTTGAGCACCACACTCACACCGCGGAGGGAGTCTGCAACTCCTCTTGTTGGTATCGTGGATGCTCCTTTGCATCTCGTTATCAATCAGCAAGCCTCTCTTGTTCTAGCTACTCTTTGTGGCTTCAATAACAAGACTCACTGTGTACCTCTGGAGTACACGAGATCTGCGATCGTAGCTGCCTCATCGTTGCATATGTCATTTGTTGGTACTATAGCTGACGACATCAGCCTTACTGTGGCTGAAACAGCTCCTCGCGACATGTCCGAGAGATCTCACAAAGCACCACCAGTCTCCGAGCTGCCCGAAGACTACCCTCACATGGTGCGTGAGAGACACGTCGGCCAAGAAGCTGTGCTTGGCGAGGAATCACGAGTCTTGTGTGATTCTATCCTCTTCAATGTAAGATGTGCCTTCGAGATCAAGCTTGAAGAAGACAAGAGGGTGCTCAAGAGTGGGAAGTGCCTATCGATGTAGTGTCATCAGAAGCCGTCAAAGCTTCTCCTCCTATAACCGCTACCATGGTGAAAACATCTTCATGTGTCGTGCCCTTGAATACTGGGAGTATGAACCATGTACTGCAAGCCTTCGGACTTGCCAAAGGAGACAAGCGCGTAAAGCGCAAGGATCCTTTTCCCGTAAGAGAATTAAAAGGTTCGTGTTATTCTCTTTCTCTTATTGTGTGTGATGCTGTTTGCATCAAACTTGAAGAGGACCAGTTTGGAGCGGAAGACATGCAGCCAATTGGCTGCATGGAAGATAGGTGGATTCAAGCCACCAACTCAACTCACCCCACCGCTTCAAGTCAAGCACGTGAAGCTGATCCTTCTTTGTGAAGCCAAGAACCTTTTGGCTAAACTTGGAGTGTCACGTAAGCTTCATCACAAGCCGCACACTTACATGTGGCTGAACCAAAGGAGTGAGAACGAGGTAACTTATAAAACATTGGTATTGTGTGTTGTCAAAAATATCAATGTGTGTTGTGCTGCCAAGCCTGTGGAGACTTGTCTTGAGTCACCACTTAGGGAAGAGGGGTCTGAAAAAACCTTGAGGATGTCATGGGAGTGCAGCCTCCTCGTCGATCATGGAGACTATAAGAATGTAATCTCAACCGATTTTGATTGGTCCTTGTTTGTGACGGATCAATTGTGCCGTAAGCAAACTGCTTTGACTTGGCTTCACTCGAACGACAAAGTGAAGAAGAGGATCGACCACGAGAAGACAAGTTATGTTGGCATTAGCCGGAGTGGAGTCGACTTAAAGATGCCAGCCAATGTGTGTAAGAGGAAGAATGAACCCGACCCGTGCACCGCTACAGATTCGGGGTCGAATCTCTCTAACTGGGAGGGTTCTGGTACAGCGTGGCACCAGGGTTAGACCGAAGCACGCAGACTTATATTCTCTCTGGGCATTTTTTCTATTTTTAATTATCTATTTTAAGACTATTGAGCTTTTGTTGGGTTTATTTGAATAAGGCCTTAGGGTCATGTGTTTGGACTTAAGTTGTGAAAGGCCCCTTGCTTTTTAATGTCCAATTTCGTGGGTCCATTAAGGAGATAAGGAAGTCTGATCAGTTTAGGAACTTTTCTATTTTTCTAGGGTTTTTCAGTTTTTGTTAGTTTTCCTTTTATTTAGGGTTTCCTAGTAAGGCCTCGACCCATTAAGTTTTTAGGGTTTTCCTCAGGGAAATTCACTTTAAATATGTAATCTCTTCGTCATTAATAAACAGAGAGAAATTTAAAGAAAACAAAACCCTAGCATTGTTACTCGTGTGAGAGGATCACAAACCCTAGCCGTCATTGAGATTTGCTCTCACGCCTGGAAGCTTAGCAAGAGTTGAAATTCGAGTTCTTTTTGTTAGTATGCGGGTCTTAATCTCCATAGATATATAGGTTGAGCTTATATATCTGGTTACAGAAGATATCACCCCTACCACCTTTGCTCATCGCCGCCGCTCTTCACCTTGAATCCGCCGCCGTCACAAACCCTAATACCGCCGCTGCTCTTTCCTTGCTTTCGCCGCTGCCTTCTTTTGTCAGGTGAAGTCTACTTTGTAATTTTTTAGAAAAATGCATTTAAGGCATGCTTAAAATTTATTGTTAATTTTTTTGGTATTTTTCTTATGTGTGTTTGATAATGTGTTTGTATTTGTAAGAATTTAACATATTTATATATTATAGTTATGGTTGTATAAATGTTAGAAATAATCTAGGTAGTTAGCTCATTCAATGTAGAGTTCACTTGAAGTCTGCATTGGTATAGACTTCAGGTGAAGTCTACTTTGTAAGTTTTTAAAAAGAAGTGCGTCGAAGACGGTTTTGTTGATGGTGTCGGACCTATTGAAATTTGTTGCTATTTGTTACTAAACATGTGTTGCTATTTGTTACTACTTACCAGCTTACACATCCAAATTATATATAATCGATTTACATAACCAATAGCCGAATTACATAAATAATAGCCAAAAGACATAACCTATCACCAGTTAAAAATGTTTCAATACGCTACCAAAAAATACCCTGTTAGACTATACAAAAAAATATGAGTTATCTTGCATATATCAAAAAAACATAAGAGCAAGACTCCAAGAGGGTATACCAAAAGAATATATAAATATGGACATTCATGGTCGTTGTAAAACTTCTAACCTATTCAATCTAGGCCACAACAACATCCTTTCGACATGTCCCTCAGAATTTCTGTTAAACAACTTAAGGTCGGGGTAAATCGGCTCGATCAACTAAAAGTTCAGGGTTTAAATAGAAGTCAACTATAAATACACAGTTAATCTGGAGTTTTGATAGTTTAATGTTTATTTTAATCTTTTTGGTAAGGTCGGTGTTTGATTGACTTTTTTCTCAAATGTTTATACTCCCATTTTTCATTCCCTTTTATGCCAGTTTCATCAAATATTTCTACACAAAGTTTTTGCCTCATCAATTTCTTGTTAACATCACATATCCCCGGGCTGAATGGCACTCCAAGGACATGAAACTCAATGTACTTCAGACAATACACACCACAGTCGCCACTCATACCGTTTTGACGCACTTTAGCTGTGCTTAAACGTTCATGGGTGATTTCGTCAATTGGGTACTTGTGTTTCTCATCATGAGGTGCCAATACAATAAGTGTGTAAGGCACAAGAACTGCGAACGGCTTCACTGTCTTAGCCATTATTGGTACTGGAGTGTGATGGACTGCACAATCCCAAATAACAATGTGCCTATGCGGAATGGATATGCACATAGACACTCAATGATCTACAGAAAATATAAAAAATCAATCAAAATCTACTAAATATTAAAACACAAAACTGCATAGATAAAATGTACCTTTCGTGACGTGTAACGGTGAGTATATTTCATCCACCTCCAAACCCCATTGTTTGTTAGATCGGCAATACGATGTGTCTTCACTTGTAAAGTAATCAATCATATGCCCCATTATGCAATTGTTTTCCTGAGCCATCATGATTGGCTAGAGATTTAAGAAATTCCTCAAACTTCGCAGCCCATATAATAGGAAGCATAGTGTCAATGAAACAGAGTCATCTTGACCGAAACCACTATGGATGCTTCGTATATCGACCCTTTGGTAGATTAATCCCAGCGTCCAGGTGCTTCAAAGTAAAATAAAAATATTGAACATTTAAAATACCGAAGTCTGTAATCATTCAGAGATAAATCTTAAACCAATAAAAACATATTGTACCTTGTAGCCATTTCCGAGTTGTACGCATAACAACACACCAATAAATTGAAGTCGATGGGTCCTTTAATGATTTTTTAAAATCTCCGCAAGACTGAGAACATTATTGTAATTCAATAATATAGGGATACATAGAACAAAATTGTAAGGTTCTAAATATTTAATAATTAAAACATAGTGACTTATGGATCACGTCGTAGCCAATCAACTAGCACTTGGAGCTTCTCCTTGTCCATAGGTTTAAAAGGATCATACCCACTCCCTTTCTTGTTTATAATGATTTCCTTGACAATGCTATTACCCTGATAAAGACTGACTTGTGAAGCAGCAAGCTTTCTCACTATGTCCATTTTTTTACGTATCACTTCATGTGCCACAATTCTTTTCCTCTCTTTTTTTTTCTTTTTGAGTTTGTTCAAAGTCAATATTTGATTTTTTTTTGTCCAAAATGACAACACTTGGTTCTGTAGGAGCGTTCACACTGTCACTTGAAAGTGGATTATTATTCCGCAAAGTTTAGTTTTAAACTAGCTAACATAACTTGAAAACACAATATAAACCGAGTTCATAAAACAACGATCAACCAAGTTCATAAAACTACTACCAAACAAGTTCATAAAAGAAACAATTAGTCAAGTTCATAAACAACAATTGCGTAGAGATATTAAGTAACAATTGCGAAAATAAAATCCTAAAACTACATGTTTCACCATGTTCTCCTTCACATACTTGCGACCTTTTTCTTCGTTATAAGCTATTGGTTGGTTAGTTTGCCTGGATAACAATTACCGTATTCAACTCCAAACTCAGGAAGCATATGGTACACCCAGATTTGCATTATTTGGACAAACCCATACTTTTCACACACTCAATAAGGTTCTTAAAGGCAACCTTTCCCCATAGATAGTTTTCTAACGCATCTTAGTCCATAACCAGACTAGCCAGACTTTATCGTGAATGTTGAGACTGCCTCCTTCCTTCAATGTAGGTAACAAAGATGGAAAGATATCCTAGCCTGATCCGATTTTCCCGAGACCATCCTCCTTCACATAACGAACATGCAACTATCAAACCATCAAAACTTGGTCCAATTCCTGGCAGAACTCCAAGAAGATTCCAAAACTCAGTCAGCTCATCTGAAAACTTAGATTTGTAACTAAAATATCAGATTTGTAACAACAAAAAAGCACCATAATAAAAAATCATATCTGTAAAACAATAAAAAAGTCAAATCTGTAAACAAAGAGAAATAAGAAGAATGAAGGCGAGTTTTTACAGCAATGGAGATTCACAAACAACCTAAAAATGAAGAAGATGAGTTAGATGAGTTCTCAAATAAGAAGAACGAATGTGGAGATGTTGGAGAAAAATGATCGGACTTACGGCGGAGAAGGTGAGTAATCGACCTGAGAACGAAGAGGCACAGCGACGGAAAGAGAAACAGCAGCTTGCGGAGATGATGCGAGGACGAAAGCCACATAAAATTTTCAAAATCATGGGAAAAGGGAAGTGAAATTGTGAGGAAAGATATAGAATGACACTCCCTCACCGGATAAACGGCGGAGAATGGCCACCGGAAAACAATCGTCGGCGGACAATGTTTGAGAAAAAAAAGGAAGCAGATGAGTGTTTGTCGTTTCCTTGTATAAACACATTTTATGTTGGTAAAAACACTTTTTATACTTAGGTTAATTTGAAACTCAAGCCGAATTAGTTTAATGTTGGTATACCTAAATTTCTAAAGCCGAATTGGTTTAAAATTATGATTTTTATGAAACTATTTAATTATCTTCATCCCATAAAAATCAAAATAAACTAACAATAATATTAAATTTTACAATATTTTTAATCTGATTTTGGATAATTAAAAATTCTAGATATAGTTATATTTACGTTTTTTAAAAAGCTGATTAAATAAAAAAATTATATATTAATCTAATTAATTTTAAATGAACAAACTAGATTAAAATAAATGTAACATTAGAATTTTGTTTTTAAATTTGTTTGGAAAAATATATAATTATCTGTATAAACAAAATAAAAAAAAATAATGCTAAATTAACAATAACATTATTTTTTGTTATACTTTTAGAACAATATGTAATTATATTCGTCCAAAACATTTAAAATAAATCTACAATAATGTAAAATTAAAACAAACATAATGCAATTTCATTTTTTTATAACTTTCATAATTACCTACATAAGAAAAATGACGTTAAATCTAAACAAACACAAGATAATTTTATGTTTTATAATTTCTTTAGATAAATTATGTAATTATCTTTATATCAACATAAACTAAATTTTAATGTTAGGGGTAATTTTGTAATCAACCATACTAACTTCAAATATGGTGTTGACACGTAAACGTTTTTAGAAAAATCACTTCTCTTATTGATATACAAGATTGGTTGAAAAAGTTATATTTGTATTGATAATATATATACACAAAAGTTTATACTAACCTCTTCGTCGACCAAAACCATCATATTCTAAACTATACAATATTTTAATGTTATACACACAAGTTTATATTATCCTCTTCGTCAACCAAAATTATCTCAACTGATTTAAAAATGATCTCTATAGTCTATTAATAATAAAATAGGGTAAGTAAGTTTTTAACAGTCCACATAACAAAACAAATAAAATAAACAAAAGACTATATGAAGAATTGAATATTTTTGGTGGAATGAGAAGTTTATGATAAATTAAAAGCAACTATGTTTCCTTTATATAGAAGATAATAGCGAAAATCCCTATTAAAACCTTCAAAGTTAGAGTCATTATTAAACCTTGAACATTTTAGAACTTGTGTATTAAAGAGAAAATATTTGATTTGTGGGTTAATATTTGATTTAGGGTTTATGGTTTAGGGGTTAGTGTTTAGGGCATATTGCAGACTTCTAATGAAGTGTGCTCGATGGTTGTAGACTGTCGGTGAAGTCTGCATTGTAGACTTAACAGGAAGTCTGCGACTAAATTATAATCGATATTTAAAATTAAAGCAAAAATATAATAATAATTTGATTTAAATCTTTGTTACATAATTTAATCATAAACTTTTTTGAAGTATGAAAAATAAAATTTTACGAAACTTGATCAAATTAAATAAACAAAGCTCTAGTTGCTCATACACAAGATTTGTTATAGTTTAGGCTTTAACAACATATCTCGGTAATTATATAGAATTTGTAATTCTTGTTTTTTTGAAATGAAAATTTTACTAAGAATGTACTAAAAAAGTTTAATTTTTCCGGTATAAGTTTTATTTAGATCTTGAGTATTAAAGGGGACATCTTTTATTTGTGGGTTAATATTTAATTTTGGGTGTTGGGTTTTGGGTTTAGGGCATATTGCAGACTTCTAATGAAGTTTACTCGATGGTTGTAGACTGCTGGTGAAATGTACAATGTAGACTTAATCGGAAGTCTGCGACTGTAATATTATCGATATTTAAAATTAGAAAAAAAATTAATAAATTGATTAAAATCTTTGTTACATAATTTAACTATAAACGTTTTTGAACTATGAAAAGTAAAATTATAAAACTTGGTCAAATTAAATCAACAAAGCTCAAATTGTTCATAATGATTCAGGCTTTGACAACATATTTCAGTAGTTATATAGAATTTGTAATTCTTGTATTTTGGAAATGAAAAATTTATTAAGAATGTATTAAGAAAGTTTAATTTTTTCGATATAAGTTTTATTTAGATCTTGAGTATTAAAGAGGAAATATTTTATTTGTGGGTTAATATTTAATTTAGGGTTTTGAGTTTAGGGTTTAGGGCATATTGCAGACTTCTAGTGGAGTTTGCTGGATGGTTGTAGACTACCGATAAAATCTACAATGTAAACTTAACCAGAAGTCTGTGACTAAATTATAATCGATATTTAAAATTTTAAAAAAATATAATAATAAATTGATTAAACTCTTTGTTACATAATTTAATTATAAACTTTTTGAAGTATGAAAAATAAAATTTTACAAAACTTGGTCAAATTAAATCAACAAAGCTCAAATAGTTCATAAACAAGATATATTATGGTTTAGGCTTTAACAACATGTATTGGTAATTATATAGAATATGTATTTCTTGTATTTTGAATTGTAAAATTTATCAAGGATGTATTAAGAAAGTTTAATGTTTTCCGTATAAGTTTTATTTGGATCTTAAGTATTAAAGAGGTAATATTTTATTTGTGATTAAAAAATTTTCATTTAGGGTTTAGGGTTTAAAGTTTATGGCATATTTTAAACTTCTAGTGAAGTCTGCTTAACCAAATTGTATATTAATTTGGAATCCAATTTAGTATAATATTTAAATATAAAATTTATAAGCTAATTATAATCTTAACCATATTAAATTTTACCAAAACCATATAATTTTGCATAAACCAATCGACTATTGTCTCAATCAAATAGTTAGAAATAACCATCATTAAACCAATTAAACCAATATTAAACCAAATACCCAAAAAAATTAATCTAACTTAAAAAGATTTTTACAGCAAAAAGACAAAACTCTTTACCATTATTCTTGGGACCACAAACAACACTCTCTCTTGGTCCACAAACGACACTCTCTCTTGGACCACAAACCCTAGACTCTCGCCGCCGACACCTTCTTCTCTTTGATCGGCGAGTCCTCCGCTGTCTCCGGTCAGCAACTCCTTCTCTCTCCGGGTACCCATTAATCCATCTCTCTATTTTCACAAGTTCTTCACCATTAGTTCTTCACCATTCTCATGAATTTTACTTTTTTTTGCAGGTCCGCCTTGAGCCACCGTCTCCTCGTCTCTTTCGGTCCGCCGTCGCCCATCTCCTCCTCTCTCTCGGTCCGCTGTAGCCCGTGAACAACAACATCGAATTTTAGTCAAAAACTCTCCTTCTCTAAACATCTTTTCACGTTTTCTTCACCCACACCTCACCTTCTTTTTTTTTGTGCAAGTTTGTCGTCGCCGTCGTTCACCGCCGTCGCTGTTGTTTGCCGCCGCCATCACGTGTCTGCCGTGAAGAAGGTTTACCACCTCCTCCATCTCTTCACTTAGATATGATTTTTTCTTTGCTTAGATTTGATTTTTTGGGTTGAAATCTCAGTTTTTGTTGTGATTTGGTAAAGACATTAGACATTATTTTGTTTAGATCCAAAAACTGAAGGCTAGGATCGGACCTGGTGATCTTGCAAGAGAAGCTCATGTTATTTCTTACAAAGAGAAGATAAGTTACTCTCATCCAATTATACTTCTATATTATCCCGATGTGTTCTTGTGATTACCTTTTACTCAACGCGATTTGATGATTTATTTTTTGTTTTCTCAAATCAGATAATCACGGAAGAGCAACTTCATTTGAGGAAGTAAGTAAATTTTTAATGCTAAAATTATGTTTGATCGATTTTTTTTAGTTTGAAAAGAATGTAGGGTTTCTATAAGATTTTCTTTTGTTGTGACTATCAGATTTTTTTTTGATAAGTATGACATTTTTTGTTTTTGGTCTTTGATGATTTACTTTTGATAAATATGACTTTTTTGTTGTTAGTTGGCTAACTTAATTATTTTAACATATAGTTTTGTTATTATATTATGGTGCTTAATTAGTTACATATAGTTTTGTTATTATATTTGAGTGGTTAATTGGTATTTGGTTTTGTTATTATATTTGGTTGATCTCTGATGTCCTTTCCATGTACTACCGACAAGAATGGAACAACAAAGTCAGCAAAAAGTACATGTGAGTCTTTTAAGAACTTCCTTGTACTTCTGTTTCTACTTCAAAAGCCCACATTTATTAAAAATATAAATTAGCATCAACAATTGTGATATTTAGTGAACATGAACATCAACTTAAAAATATTAGTTTTTCCATATTGTAGCATTTCATGTCTCCTCATACAATACTTCTCCTTCATGTGTTCTGATGTATTCTCTAGGTGAATGCTTATCCTTATTTACTTCTGGTAAGCTACACGTTGGATTTTTGTTTCCGAACACAAAAATTAATGTTTATGGAATTTCATATATATTCTTTATGAAATGCCTTTACCTAATGGAATGACTGAAGCTTCTGAGAGTTTTTCAATTTATCATACTTTTCCCATTAGGTTCTGAATCAATAGGATTTTGATTGTGGAATATTTTTGATTTAGGGAATCATTAAAAATCGTATTAAGGGTGATGCTAAACATTCTGAAGTGACAGAAAAATAATTAATAAAAATATCAAAAGAAACCTTGGGAGTTTGATGTAAGAAACTTGATGAGTTTGAGCAATAGACTTGGTTTAGTATGCGCTAAGCTGTTTCCTCTGTGATTATGTATGGTTTGTCTCTAACTATTAATTTTGGTATCATCACAACCTGTGAAAATTACCCAGGCAAAGTACACGGCGTACAAATTTTGGAGATATAGGTACTAAGGAACATCATATCGCTCTTTTCTTTTTTGCAAAGGATACCGAGAGGTAACTACATATAATTTTGTATTAGTTCATATGGTTTATTATACATGTTCGGTCGCCTCAACATTTAATTTTTGTACCTACTGACGAAATATATTAATTGTAGCTCATGAGAAACATTATACGCCTATTATGATTCGTAAAGATAGAGCCTTAAAGGGATAACTTGATGGTGTTGAGCTTTTCATTTTTGCATCCAACAAGCTTCCTCATAATTACTAGCGTAAGAATATGAACTAGAATTCTTTGAGTTTGTGAACTTATGTTTGTAGCGAGTTTCGTTGGTCTTAATAGGATTAAACTTTTGTCTTGTGTTTATCAATTTATGGAGTCTCACTGTATTTACAATGTTTGTTTAGATCTATATATGTTTCAGCTATGTTGGAACATTCTCTAATAAATTTCAAAAAATGTCTCCCTTTCCTTTTCAAGATTTTGTTCAAAAATAAGGCATCCACTCAAGAATACACCTCTTTCAAAATCTTGTGGTTTGCCATATGAAGAAAGCATTTACTACATGTGAGGCAATTACTACATGAAAAATCAAGCAACATAAATTTTTTGACTAGCTTCCCTTATATCAAAACTTTGGAGCGAACCCGCTATTATACCATGTTTATTTGTAAGTGGTTACTAGATTTCTTCTCTGAATTTACTTTGGCCACAATAATTATACATTTTTCTTTTGTTTGCAAAAATAATGTGTATATGGCATTAAAGCCACAAGAACTACACACCACATAAGATAATATTGTACGACTTTGTTAACAAAGATTCGTTTGATGTCTTTTACCATGTTGAGTTGTAACTAATGAGATGAGCTAAACTCCAATGATTTTCCCTTATACCATATTTTGAAATTTACTATATGATGATTATCGTATATTCATAATGGGTTACCGAAATTGCAGAAAATTATGGTGAATACCGATAATATTGTTTGATAGACATTATATTCAACCTTCAGTCACTTTTTCTTTCTATTGCAGTAAGTCTTCAAAACTTATTCTCAATGTCACGTATGAGTTCCAAGACTTGGAATTTATTATTCAATTTATATTTCTTACAAACAAGAGTAGGTTTTGTGTTTGTTTTCCCCTCCTTTGCCTCACTATTGGGCGGTGTTGTGATACCTTCACTTTCAAAATAAATTAAATAAATTAAGGTAACCACTTCTTCATGATTTACCTTATCTTTCTGCCATGTGAATAAAGTTGTAGGCGTCACCTACTCATTACCACATCTAGGATGTGATAGTTAATTATCAAGTCTTTATGGCTGAAGTGTCTGCTACTCATTACCCCATCTAGGAAGGAAGGCAGACAACTTAAATCCAAGGAAAAAGTGTTGATTACAATTGAGTTTCTAATATGATAAATATTAGTATAGCTAGTAATTTAGTATGTATTAAGTAAGTTATACATTAAGGATCACACTGTTTTAGTTAGTTAAGACTCGTGTCTTTCTAGCAAGTGTCGTTTAGGATAAGTTGTTTGTCCGACAATTTCAAGTCAAGAGATACAACTTTATGTGGTGTCTATTTACTGTCTATATAATACAGTTTTGTAGTAATGTAAATGAATAAATTTCAGATAAATTAAAAGTTCATATTTTAGTAAATAACAAATATTTGTTTATCTTCTCTTCTTCTCCTCCTGTTGAAAATCAATATTATGTTGGTATTGAGGCATGTTCAAGCACAATAAGTATACGATGAAATCTGCTGTGAGAAGAAGAGAAAGATGAAGATGAGAAACCGGAAGGAAAAAAAAAAGAGATGGTGACAAGAAAAAGCACCATCAATCTGCACAAGCACATTCACATGCTGTAACTTCAAGAGGAAGGCTCTAAAGGGATGAAGGAGATAGAAAATCTTCTCAAAAGAAAATGGAGATATTGGATGTGAAGATAGAGTTTGTAAGGAGAATTCTGAAACTTTGTTTATAGAAGGAAAGAGGATGCTTACCTCAAAGAAAACTGGAGCAAATGTCAAGGAGACGTGATGGTGATCAAAGGAAGGCACCAAGCAAAAAAGGAGGATGCTTACCTCGAAGAGAAAATGGAGCAAAAATCAGTTGAAAGGATAACCAAAAAAGACATGGAGAAGATTTACGCATAAGACGCCACAAATATGTTAAGGAGGATGCTTACCTCGGAGAAAAATGGATCATAATTCAGTTGAAGAGATTACCAAAAAAGGTGTGAAGAAATTCACGCAAAAACTTTGGTGATCAAGAGGACACCAAAAAGGAGAGAGAGTAGGATAAGATGGAGTGGTGGAAAGACAGATTCAGACCGCCATCTTCAATTGCTAGAAGTGTTAATAGGGATCAATTATTGTTTGGTGAAAATTAGTAAATGTCTTTTTGAGTAGCCGCACATCGAGAAAAATGCAATTGTGCATGAAGGTGGGTTGTTTTGAAATTTTCCCTTTCTTTGCAAAAATAATATGTGTATATGGCATTAAAGCCACAAGACCCACACCACATAAGAAATATTGTACAACTTTGTTAACGAAGATTTTTTGATGTCTTTTATGATGTTGAGTTGTAACTAATGAGATGAGCTCAATTTCAATGATATTCCCTTATACAAGATTTTAAAAATTATTATTACATGATGATTATTTTATATTCAGAATGGCTTACCAAAATTGTTGAAAATTATGATGAATACCGATAATATTGTTTCATAGACATTATGTTTTATTGGCATATTGATGATAAAGNNGGTGGGAACTAAGAAATATACTATTGGTACACATACTTCTAAAATATTTTACAAACTCATGAACAAGAAACAAGATGTTGTGCTATATGTCTTTAAACATTCAAAGTTTCATAGTACGAGACGATATAAATAATTTAGCATATAACATCTACAACCATAGTTATATAATTACATGATTCAATACAAACAAAACTTTTTCAATATATTGGATAATATATCTTTAATACTATAACTATATTTTACAATTAAATTAAACTATTTTCTTTCACAATTTCATAATTTCAAAATATGCAAAACAAAAAATTGGTTGAAAGATAAGAGTAAAACAAAAGCATTATGAAAAACATATATAGTGTAAAAACTGGGTGTAGCCCGGTCCAACCCCTAGTATCTATTAAATATCTATTAACCACTGCACTTCTTTCTTCCTCCAGAGAAAACAATCTTCAAGAATCTTCTTTGGTAAGTTTTACTTCTTGTAGATTAAAACATCTCAGTTTCTTAAATAGAATACTGAGATTTGGATCCGGTAGGTGGAAAAAAAATGGCAGAGGAAGATTTCATTTACAGAATCAGCACGAATCAAGAATAGGAAGAATTTCAGAAGAATAGATACTTTTTTGGTGGAGAGCTCGATAAATCAACTGGTTGTTTTCATCTCAGCAAACTCAATCAGATCTCTTTCTAAACTTTTCTCAGAATGATGTCGACTTTATATATGGGTGTTTGCGAAATGATGAAGAATCTAAAAAATTTCCTCATATTTTCCTACAATTTGCTTTAACCTTGTGAAAAATCTATATTTGTATGTAGATTTTTGTTGCTTTCTGATGGAAA